>CAKAKQ010033385.1:0-14986 GCA_916700675.1 Helicolenus avius
ATACACACCAACACATGCACGCTGCACACACTATAGTTTGACTGATGTGGGATTTAAAAGCCCGGACCCGTAGCCTATAGATTATTTTTATAAGGCTGGGAAAATCTGACATGTTATGCACAGAATTTTAAATCACTTAATTGCAAATATGGAGATTTTCAATATGTATAGTACTTTTCAATCCTCGAAGCTTATGTTTAATGTTTGTTTTTGGAGGTACAGTGATGTGCAACAACGTCAGACTGATAATCATGTCTCTGTTTGATGAAAGCATGATTGTGGCCAAGAAGTGAAGAAGAAAACTGGAAAATTATCCAAGTTTTGTCAAGTAAAATCCCATATAAACATTAGTTTCCACTCCTCCCTGTGATGTTTGTATTTGGCCACTGAACAATGACTTCACTGTTTTCTTTTCTGCACTTGTGCATCTTTAATATTCAGAGATCATACTGGTGTGTTTGGATAGTTTATCCGCCTTTCTAAAATTAATCTGCTGCTGGCTGGAGCTGAGTTTGTTGTTGTGTTGTGTCTCAACACTTTCACTGATCTTTGCTTGACCTAAAATTTTTAGGATGAAAATGTCCTTCTTCCTTTCTTCCTTTATTTTTCTTTCTTTGTCTTTCTATCAATTGTCTGTATATCCTTCTTTGTCTTTCTTTCTATCCTTTCTTTCCTTCTTTCTATTTCCATCTCTATCCTTCTTTGACTTCCCTTCTTTCTTTGTCTGTCTGTCTTTCCTTCTTTCTTTCTATCCTTTGTCTTTCTATCCTTCTTTGTCTGTCTTTCTATCCTTTCTTTTGTTCTTTTTATCCTTTGTATTTCTATCCTTCTTTGACTTTCCTTCTTTCTTTGTCTCTTTCTTTCCTTCTTTTTCTCGCTATCCTTTGTCTCTTTTCTTCTTTGTCTTTCGTTCTATCCTTTCTTTCTGTCCTTTGTATTTCTATCCGTCTTTGTCTTTCTTACTTTGTCTTTTTTGCTGTCTCTTTCTTTCTTCCTTTATTTCTGTCTCTTTCCATTTTGTTTCCCTCTTTCTTTGTGTTTATATGTTTTCCTCTTTCTACTTTGTCTGTCTCTCTTTTTTTCGTTCATTCCTTCTCCCTTTCCTTTCTTCTTCTTTCTCCTCAATATGCTATAAAAAGTGGTTTGCAAAAACAAAAAGGAGTTTGTTTTTTCTTTCAGCTAAGTGTGATTGAGGCTTTGAAAGCTGAATAGAGGGGATGATGTCAGATCAAAAACAGAGAGTTGGACTCAGCAGAGGGAGGACGGTTCAGCTAAATTGAAACAATTGAAGCATTTTCTATGATAATATATCACAAGGAATACGATCATGGTACAACACTTCATCCGTTTCCTGTGAAAGGATTAAATTCAGACACAGTGGCAGCGTGCATATTGTCCATATGCTGCACAATAATAGGCTGCGTATTGAAACATCCATCAAATTGTTTACAAGGAAGTCTAAGAACTTTTTCAATAAGAGTATTAAAACGAGGAAGTAAAAAGCCTAAATACGAGGAAAAACCCTGAAGTCTATCTCGTCTCCGTTGTTCAATAAAAGATGAGCACAAGAGAGAAAAACAGTTCCTCCTTCAGGGTTATTGTGGCTCAGCAGATTTACTCACACACACACACACACACACACACACACACACACACACACACACACACACACACACACACACACACACACACACACACACACACACACACACACAGATAGCAGCAGAGGTTGTGTCCTCTCCTGTTCTGTAATCTGCTGCTGCTGAATGAAAGTTGTTTACTATTTAAAGCTCCTTTCTATTCTCTTTGTTTAAACGGAGTATAATCTGAGTCCTCTGTTGCTCTGCAGGTAGACGAAAGGAGAGAGGAGCTAAAACAGGAAAGTGGAAGGAAGTGGAGGGAAGAGAGTAAAAGGACAGGGAAAGAAAAAAGGATGGAAGAACAGGGAGAAAATAGATATAAGGGATGTGTAGAAGTAAAAGAGGAAGAATGGAAGTTTTTGTTAAGCACTAGTGTAATGACCGTCAGGAGCGCATACCCAGAAGTTCTGCAGCATTGTCGAGAACCGCAGTATGGGTGCTTGCACTTGCCAAGTGTGAGTTTGATTGGATCAGTGGTTCGAACGAGACATGCAAAAGGCAGTCATAAGTACATACACAGACAGCCAGGAAATATGTCTTTTATAGTTAGATGATGCTGCTACAGCATCACCTTTTGGCCAAATGGCACCAAATTTGTCACGGTCACTCGGACATCATATCTACACATGTCCACCAAATGTGGTCCCAATAGCACAAAGCGTCCAGGAGATATGACAATATGGTATGAAGCTAACTATGAGGGCCAGCTATAGCAAAACTGTATGGAACATCAACAATCCAAAAAAGTTTTGTTTTTTTACGGCCCGGTCCAGAGATGTTCTGTACCATATTTGGTGACAATTGCAGTAGCAAAGTAGCAAAAGAATCAGATTTGGACTCAATTCAAAATGGTGGAAAATCAGTCTAGACGCAAATGGGCGTGGCTTAAATGGATGGATTATTATTATCTCTTTTTACTGAGACTTATGGTTAAACAGTTACAGACCAAAGCTTGCAGTTCATGGTTAAAGCACCACCATCTGGTTAAATTGCACCACCTTTGACACTGCACTCCCTCGGGTCCTGAACAACACACCTGCCAAGTGTGAAGTAGATCAGATCGGCAGTTCTCAAGATATGTGAAGGACACACAGACTGACAGATGTTCCTTGCTTTATAGTTGGATTCATTCAAGTCGAATGAATAAACACCACTGAAGTGGGTAATTCTTGACTCTATCTCACTTACTGAAAAATAAAAAGGAAGAATGTTTTTAATCATTATTGTCAGCTGTGTGATTAAAATTGTTGCTATGATTACCTGCTACTACTGTTCTGACACCTTCTAGCTATTACTGTGACCACCTAGAACACTGTATAGTAAATGTTGGGAAGCCAAACAGGGACACCTGGTGGACTACAACAGGACAGCCACATTGACAGGTCGCTTTCTATCCACTCACCTCATTTACACTGACTTCCTGTGTGTCATAGACTTTATTATTATGAAGCTTCCCAGACCTCTCAGATGGTCCAAGTCTGCTTCCTGTCCCCACACAGTCAAAATTAAAGGAGCAGCACCACATATCTGTATTAAACTCCCAGAAACCTGGAGGTCTCCATCAGCTCTCAGTTCTTTTAAATCAGGACTGAAGACTTCTCTGTTTACCACCGTTTTATTCAATTCAATTTGGAGCTATTTCTTCATATCTTGCCCTGCACTGTTTGCACAGGAGCTATGCAGGAGGACAAAGTTACACTTTTATTCAAATTCATTTGTATCTTCTATTTCATTTAAGTCTTTGAATCCTGTGGTGTTTCTTTTGTATTTTGTCTTAAAGCCTTTATGAATTACATAAAGTACTTTGCATTGCCTTGTTGTTGAAAGGTGCTAAAACAAATGAACTTGTTTGTTGAGTTAAGTGAAACAACACAGCAGCTAATTAGCCAACATGGTTTTGCTGTTATTCAGTTGCTTAAATGTGTACATGAAATGTGTACAGTACTTGAGTAAATGTACTTTCCACAGTCTCAGTGAGGGATAGGTAACCTCGCTATGTGCTGAATCATGCTCGATGTTACATCTTCACTGTTTTGTTTATGCATATATAAACACCCCCGCGTGTCACCTGGCAGCTCTACAGCTGACAGATTATACATCATCTCTTTGGATCATTAGAGGAAAAAATAAAGCAGCGAGTGAATCCCCCGAGGCTCCTCTACCGCCAAGCTGACTCAGAGCGTTGTCATATTAACAGCTATTGACACTGATGACATGTTTCCCTCAAACATTATGCCATCAATTAAACAAAATCTGACACTCTGAATCAACCTGTCATTTTGACAGTGCAAACAAGATTTATTCAACAGACATCAGTTACTTTGAACATTTTTTAAAGTTATTTTTCACTCTGCTCAAAAAGAAAATGCGTCGATATTTAACATTTGCTATTTTGAGTACATACTGTAGGTGCATTCACACTAACAAGTACGGCAAAATGCAGCAGTGCACTATGGGTACCCGGGTGGGAACGGTCAATAAGTTGAGTGTGGAACGCTTGGCCATGCAAATAGAACAAGTCAGCAAGAAGAAGAAGAAGAAGAAGAAGAAGAAGAAGAAGAAGAAGAAGAAGAAGAAGAAGAGGAAGAAGAAGATGAAGATGAAGAAGAAGAAGAAGAAGAAGAAGAGGAGGAGGAAGAAGGAGAAGAAGAAGAAGAAGAGGAAGAAGAAGAAGAGGAAGAACAAGAAGAAGAAGAACAACAAGAACAAGAAGAAGAAGAGGAAGAAGAAGAAGAAGAAGAGGAAGAAGAAGAGGAGGAGGAAGAAGGGGAAGAGGAGGAGGAAGAAGAGGAGGAAGAAGAAGATTAAGAAGAAGAAGATGAAGAAGAAGACGAGGAAGAAGAAGAAGAAGAAGAAGAGGAAGGAGAAGAGGAGGAGGAAGAAGAGGAGGAAGAAGAAGAAGATGATGAAGAAGAAGAAGAAGAAGAAGAAGAATGAGGAAAAGAAGAAGAAGGAGAAGAAGAAGAAGAAGAAGAGAGAAGAAGGAGAAGAAGAAGAAGAAGAAGAAGAAGAAGAAGAAGAAGGAGAAGAAGAAGAAGAACAGGAGGAGGAAGAAGAAGAAGGAGGAGGTTGCGATCGTCATTTCTGGTGCACAACAGCCTTGTTTGATTTGAGACAACACTAAGTCAAAATTCACGCACTACGCAAGCAAGTACATACAGTAGTGTACACGGTGTACTACGAGTGTACTACATGAGAGTGTACTACATGAGAGTGTACTACATGAGAGTGTACTACATGAGAGTGTACTACATAACGGAAGTATCCAAATTGAGACACAGCACATTCAAACCAATTCTATGTGTTTGAATGGGGCTGAAACATCGAAACCCAGTCTCTGTGTCTCTCTCCATGGTGCTGAAACATTCAAACCAGGACATCAGTGAAGCTCCCGTTCACTCATTCACTAGTTTCTATGCAACAGCAAATCATCATCATCATCATTGAGTCATCGCTTACACAACAAGTCATTTTTGTAAAATGAGCAGCATTGCATTGTGTTATTAGAGCAGAGTTTTTTGTTCTATCGTGGAAATGATTTAGTGCTACATTTCACACACAGCTCAACTCTACTGTACGTGTCTCTCTCTAGTGATGAAACATTCAAAGCCAGCCTCTGTCTTTCTCTGACAGCCTCTGTCTTTCAATCCACCACCTCAGAAACTAAACAGAACACCAGTGACTACTAATTTTAGAGTAATCAAGCATCTCTGTGATCGTAACATCCTGAATAATAACCTCAAATCTTTAGAATCAAACTCACAAAAGAGTAAGTCAGATTTGTGCTTTGAGGCTCCACAGTGAGATAAAACATGAGTAATAGAAGGAATGAGCAGCATATACTGTCTACAAATATCAGCCTTGAAAACATATCCACACATCCTCATATACCACAGGGGTTACCTTTTAACTGGCTGAGGACGAGCCACCTTTGTGCTGCCATGATGAGTAAATGGGATGCTGAGCTTCACTGATGCTGAGTTTTCTAGAGGTTTAGACATCAGGCCTAAGTGGTAATGTTGCCAGAGGGTGGGCCAGAAATATAAAATAACCTTTTAGAGTGAGGAAGAGGCTGGTGGAGGATGTTTGTGAGCTTAAATAAAACCAGAACATCTTTTTTTAAAAAGAAATCATAAAAGATTAAAAATATATAATGGAGCATTAAGATTTCAAGTAAATGTCATGATGGTCAGACTGTCTGAGCAGAGAAACACTAACATATGGTCCTCTGCTGCCCTCTGGTGGGGATCAGGAGAGTTATAAGATCATTTATTTGAAATCTAGGCTATAAATGCTGTCAATTTGAGTCCAAATGCAATTTGAATAAAATCGCCCTCTGTTTAAAAGGTATATCATTGGTATTAACATTCAGTAACGTCGAATAATTCCCCCGCTGTGGGACTTATAAAGGATTATCTCATCTCATCTTCACATGATTCAAATTGAAATGTTTTGTTTCTCACTATGAAACGTGTCTGACGTATTAGGTTGAAAAGTTTCAATGACATCTTAAGGGTACAAAAAAAGCACATGCCTAATTGGTGATACGATTAAAAGGGATTCCTTGGAAAATGTTCTTTTTGACTTAAATGGCTCTTTTGATAGTAAAGGTATCTGACCCCTGGTCTATGGGCTTCTACTGGATGAGTCGTGTCTAGAAGGGACTCTGCAAATTGTGAAACTCTCGCGCATGCGCACTTGATTCAGCACGTTGTGATGATTTATTTTACAGAGCTGTCAACTCACAAAAACAAAAACATCTGCATTTGCATCCACTGTGTTAGAAATGTGTTTAAAATAAAGTAATTGCAGTAAATAACTTACTTTCTGGTGTTTTCTTGACAATGTGACCGTGTGTTGGGCCTCAACAGTTGGCCTCTTGATTAGTAACACCGGTCATTGCTACTAATCAATGCCAGTCAGGTCATGAAGAAGAAACATGTGCATTGTTGCTGCCATAAATACAACCAGTGCAGTCGTGTCTGAATCTTCTGTTTACTCACTGTAGCATCCCTTTCTGCAAAATGGAAGACGCTGGATATGAAATACCTCACAAACAAATACAGGAAATATAATTATTTTTGACTTGATTGGTCCCCAGTCCTCTGGAAGCAATAAAGGATGAGTTGAACAGACGGAGCGTATTGTTTTTTTTTATCTTTGTGGGAGAGAGCAGAGGTGATAAAGACGAACAATTGTGCTAAATTATCTTTTCTCATTTCTGCTATCCCACTCTTGTCCCACAGCAACGGTTCAGCCAGATAAGAGAAACGTTCTCAATCTTTCAGCGGAGCGATAAGACGCCCAGAATTAGTCTGGACAAAAAAAAAAAAATAGTCAGGAAACAGAGTGGCCTCGGAGTCGGTGTGATGCCTATCGGTATTATATTTCCTGCAAAGGCAGATAGAGTGAAGCTGAACACAACAAACATTTCAATGGAATAAGCTTTTTATATAAAGTGGTCAAATATGTGGACAATCATTTCATTATTAATGGATTATTCTAATGTGGGACTTAAGCCTGGTTTTGGCTCCCTGATGTTTAGCAGCTTTAACTGCACCTTGAGCTGAGGATTATTCTAAGGATTGGAGACATTTAAGGAATTTATGAGGAATTATTTATCAAAAAGAAGTGCAACAGTTTCTACAGACGACCCTCACACCAAACTGAGAGAGAGATTATTTGGAATTAATTTATTGAAACTGAGTTACAATGGGTCGAAGGTATCATGACACACAAGAGGAAAGTCCTCTGACAATATAAAGTCTTAACTAAAGGTCCACTCACCTTTTTCCAGAGATTTCCTCCAATTCTTCTTATTGTTTTTGCCACACCTCCATTTCTAAGGTAAAGAATGAGCTTTCACGCTCAGGATGAAAGTGTTGTAGCAGAGGAAGGGTTTCTGACACAACTTCACCTACTTCCAAGTGAGATATTGAGAGCTGCAAAGGTGACATTCACACTCAACATCAGACATCTGTTGTCATGGTAATACTGTAGTAGGATTGCATCTGGACCAGTGGGTAACCTCCGGGTCTGAAAAGTGAAGCCAATGCTGAAGTGCCTTAAACTTGCATTCTTTCTAACAGCCAGCAGGGGGCGACTCCTCTGGTTGCAAAAAGAAGTCTGATTGTATAGAAGTCTATGAGAAAATGAGTCTACTTCTCTCTTGATTTATTACCTCAGTAAACATTGTAAACATGAGTTTATGGTCTCAATCTCTAGTTTCAAGTCTTCTTCAATACAACATGATGTTCATTTAGTAAATGATGGTCTCACTTAGAGTCAAATAGACCATAAAGCAGGGGATGCTTTAGGGCGTGGCTACCTTGTGATTGACAGGTCGCTACCATGGCATTGTCCTGTCTGGGAGTTGTCCGTGTTTTCATCTGACAACTTTAACCCTTTCACAGTGTGTTTTCAGTTCATGAAAGTTAACTGGAACAATTTTGTCGACTAAAAATGTCTTATTCAGCGTTTGGTTGTAATTAGCTTCAGCTTGTTGTGTCACTTCTGGTTGCAAAAAGCCAAGATGGCGACAACCAAAATGCTGAATTTGAGGCTTCAAAACGGCAGTCCACAAACCAATGGGTGATGTAACGGTGACTACGTCCACTTCTTATATACAGTCTATGATCTGGACCCATGTATGAAACATTTTTTGTACAATATTGAAGGTCCAGTTTACAGTGTTGTGTGTATTAAGACCTTAAATCAGTGAAAAGAGGCAAATTGAATAACTGTTAGTAAACTAAATAGTTTTAGTGTAGATAATTGGTTGAGGAATTTTAGCGACTTAAGCTGTTAAAAAATACTATCAGGAACCGAAAAGCCCTTCAGACCCTAATTAGATAATTAATGAACAACGTTTTGATAATGACAACGTTGTGTATAAAACTTGTGTAATATGAGTATGTTTATATTTTATGGTCGTCAGACACGTTTCTTTGCTCCCAGTGTGTACCACAGTTTGTTGCTTTTATTTTGTGATTTTAGTCTTTTTGTGTCTGTGGTTGGTGTCGTCATGTCATAATTTGTTTTATCAAGTACTTTGAACACAAATACAAAATCTTTAAAGCTGAACGTGATTCACCGAGTCTTGTTTTCCTGATTCGAATGACTCAGTTGTTGGAGAGCAGTCGCTGGTTTGTTGTTTACACAGAGAAGACCGGAGCGAGAACTGTGACTCACACTGACATTTATTCCAGATAAATGTGTTGTTGTTGTTTCTGTACATGAAATGCATCATTTTCTGTGTCGCAAAGGGGAAAACGAGCCCTTCAGGTATTTAAAGCAAAAATGGAAAAGCGCTCAAGTATGAATCAAAAAGCACAACTTGCATTAATATCTTTAAACGTGTGATCATCCATTAATTAAATTACATTTTTAAAGGCTAAAGCTCTGCCAGTTTAATGCAGAATTAAAGGCTTTTAAAGTACAAATCTTACTATTAAACTCAGTATAAATTGCAATAAATGTGTTAATTAATAATGAAATAAATTAAAAGGCTGTAATGGTTGAAAAGACTTAAAACACACAACACAAATCCAAAACCACCACTTATTAAAAGATTTTTTTATTCACAATAGAAGTGTAACAAATATAGTTTATTAAAAAGTCTGCTGCTTATTAATATCATTTTAATCCATAAACTCAGAAGATTTTTATATAAATGTAGAACGGCTCATTTGCCGGAATGGAATATTTACATTTTTTTCAATAATAATATTAACACAATAAAACAGATTTCCCCACAAAATTAAGATATTGCATATAAACGCAAAGTAAACTATGTGCAATGGAATGATTATCAGCAATATTTTGTACAGATACATTTCTGAGGTTGGTTTTCACGCATTTAAAACCTTTAAAGGGCAACGCCAAACATTTTACAAATTCAGATTATTTGAGTCTCAGCCATGTTTAGAGATCGTGCACCACTTGTGAAGAAAAGCAATGATGTCATGTGATATAAATTAAAAGTTTCTTTTGGTGCATTTTCACATGGACTGACTTAATTTTGAATTCATAAAAAAAGGTGGCATTCCCCTTTAATATTCACCAATAGAAAGGTATTGGAACGCAACAGATCTTCAACACAATATTCAGAAAAATCACCAAAAACAATTAGAAAAATAACAAAAAATAAAATAAAACTCTGCATATGGAAATGAGTGTATGTCCGACGTCACACTATGTGAAGCTAAAGCAGATCTCACACTGACGGATCACATGATAAACCAAATACATTCTGCATTTCCGTCCTATTCAGGGAGTGAAACGACCAGATCAGTGTCACATGAATGAAAACAACATGATGAAAACTGTTTCAGGTAAATCCAGGAGGACTCCAACCACATGTAGGGCTGAATGTTGTATCCCAGCTTCGTGACTTCCCATCAGCCCTTTAAGTCTAAATTACAAGCCAAAATACAGGGTGGAAAGTTCCTTTAACATATTCATAATCCCCAAAAAGCCCTGAAAATCTCATTTCAGACTGCAAAGATGCTCTAACAAATCTTAACATGAAAGAGGGAGACTGTTGTCCTCCAACTGGAAACCACGTTCATTCAAATGCCCATTAAGAAATCTATGAAAAATGACTACCAACGCACATCATCATACTTATTGTAGGAAAACAACAACAACAAATATAACCTCCACCATTACAATCTTTGTAAGAATACAAGTTTGACCCGTAACCAGAATTAATAAAGGTTGAGTTCAATCAAATTCTGCCACATCAATACCTTAAAGGGATAGTTTGGGTGTTTTTAAGAGGGGTTGTATGAGGTACTTCTCCATAGTCAGCGTATTACCCACAGTCGATGATGCAAAGCAAAACAGTGCTGTGGATGGGGACGGCAGAAAAATGTATTTTAGACACCTAAAAAAATCAATATCAGTTTAAGTGTATGCTATAGTTAGAATATTTTCACTGGTTTACCCTGTTGTCAGACAGCCCTTGCCAATGGAGAACTGAAGCTGTTGTATCCATCTATGCTCTCACCAAAGCAACCAGACTCCATTTAAAAAACCTGCAATTTTACCTGGCAGAACACGGGGGTTGCTGGTCTACCGCTGCCTCGATTGGTTAGTTTGTTTGTGATAATATGTGACTTTAGTGAATCCGAACGAACTCTTTGAAACACCAAAGTCACACAATAACACAAACAAACTAACAGATCGATGCAGCGGTCATCCAGCAACTTCTGTGTTCTGCGAGGTAAAATTACTGTTTTTTCCAATGGAGTCTGGTTGCTTTGGCGGGAGCATAGATAACGGCTTCAGTTCCCCTTCCAAAACATAAGACTGTATAGCTGTCTCACAGCAAGGTAATGCGGCAAAAACATTCTAAATATAGCGTACATTTAAACTGATTTTTTAAGGTTTCTAAAACATGTTTTGCTGCTGCCCTCGTCCACAGCATTACATTGCTTTGCTCCCGTGCTGGTACTCCCGTCTGCTTCTCCAAACTGGGGGCGTGCCGACCATCATCACCTTTAGGTAATACACTGATGGATAAGTACCTCATATAACCCCACTTTAAAACACCCAAACTGTCCCTTTAATGTTGCAATAAAGCCTAAAATAGACACTTTTTTAAATGAAGCTCTGTATGGAGTTTTCAAACCATTTGTATCTAAGGAAATAACACTACCACCAGTGACTGACTCCATTATTTCCACCCACCATTCCGTGTTCTTCAACTAAAAACACACTCAATCACCACTAAAGCATTAACTGTTGCAACAGTTGAACTATTTAACTTGCCTAAGGTGCCTGTTTTTTTTTCCAGCTGGATCATAAAACACAGTTTTAGTTTCTAACGTCTGACTTAAACTGACGGAATAAAACTTAACATGACACGGGCTGATAACCTTAGCAGATCAATATTTACCAACACAACTTTGACATTTTTGAAATTTGCATAATAAGAAGCCAATTACGGGGCAAAAATGAAAACAATAAAGTGTGTTTATAATGGACACTGAGCTACATTATAGCACTGTTTTCCCTCATTACAGGCATTCTCTGGGCCAATAAGGTGAACACACGTCTCTACAAGCTGATATCAGTGATGAACTTGTCATACAAACACTGAGGAAGCAGAATAACGCCTTTTTGTCTCTTAACACTATACTGTAAGATGAACACTAACACATCTGATTTTTACTATATTGCTGAATATTCCTATATTGTATGTCCATGTTTATGTGTCAGAAATGAAAACAATAAAATGTGTTATCCATCATGTACTGATATGCCTCATGTGGCAGATTTGGATCATTTCCTACGTTAACGGCGGCATGTTGTCCGTCGCTGCTTTTAACAGCCATCAGAAACGCTAACAGACCCGTCACTCCCTCTTTCTTTCAGGAAACTACAGACTTTTCTCTGCCTGCGCACATTGCTTCAACTTTTTTGTGCTTTCCAAGATAAAAGAAAAACAAAAGCACAGAGAAGTGAACACAAAAAAAGACAAAAATAAATGCATATCAAATATTCTTCACTTCACATTGGATGGTACATTCAAACAATTCCTGTCCTCCCATAAGACTTTCCAAGTCCTATGTTCACTACTACAGAATAAATTAACACAGTCAGCAAAAATCAACCGTTTACAATACAACATCACATGGATAATAAATGCCTCTAAACCAACTCTAACTAAAACAAAGACACAGATTAAACACGAGGACACTGTCGTCTGTACAGTGATGTGAAGAACATGGAGGGATTTCTCACAGCTCAGAAACTCGATATTCAATTTGAACGCGGGAAGGCCGACTGACTGAGAAGTCTGTGTTGGTCATCACATGGGGAGGGCTGAGTCAAATTTGGGAAATTAGCATTTGGAATAATTACAAACAGGTGAAAATCAAATCAAAAACTAACATTATCTTGGATTTAATTGGATTGCAAACAAAATCAGTAGCTCCATTGCCCTTTAAACTCTTTAGTTTTTATACATTTAAAGCTCTTCTTGTTGCAATGGGACACTATTTAGAGTAATTTACTCATAATCTCATCGTCTTGCAGCAGAAAACTCAACATATTTTGGATGTATGCGGACATAAAATGTGGAAAACAGGACTGTAACAGGAAGATCTCACCACTAGATGTCAGTGTAGTCCAGGAAATGACTGGTGACTGGAACCTCTACTGGTTTCAAACCATTTTAATGGTGGTTCCTGACAGATGTTTGCCTCGGGAGAAATAAAAAACATACTATTTTAATCTTGAAATTATTTCATGTGATCCTCAAACGGACTTTTGGTGGTCTGATTTCTACAAAGAAGCCAAGTTTTCACCAACTCTTGGGCGACTTTCAAGCCGAAATGATCAAATTAAAAAGCAGGAATTATCCTTCAATCAGTGTCTAGTTTTGGTAAAATCCTCATCTGAGGCACGGGGACTTTACTTAAAGCTCTAGGACTACTTAAAACTCTTTTGTGTTTGCGTGAGCTGCTTTTCCCTCCGACTCCTCGTTCTCAACAGTGAAGGCACTAGATTGAAGACTAAACTGGATTTCATTTGGCTACAGTTCTGTGTGGCATCAGGAGGAATCTTTACCATAAAATCCAACTTTGATGAGTCTGATGAAAATGTAAAAACAACGATAACACATTTTGTACCAATACAGTCACACGCCCCCCCCCTCCATGTGTGGAGGATGGAGGGAACAAAAAAACGACAGAATGGTAAAGCTGTTTTGAATCAGTATGGCTTCTTGTGTGTGAAGGTGAAATATTACAGCGAAGTCGAGTGTCTGCGTCTCCTCATAGAGGAGAGAAGATCCTACAGGCTGCCCTACGCTGGAGCTGGAGGATGGAGGATGGAGACAAGAAGAAGAAGAAGAAGAAGAAGAAGCGATACAACAGAAGAAGAGGGTTCGACCGATACGCAGGTTTGCTGATGAATATGATCAGTCAGTCTCCTCTGTAGGGGAGACTTTTAGGGTCTAAAAAAATCTGTTTTTACGCATAAAATGTTCAAATTGAAGGATATTAACATTTGCAGAAGGTGTTTGTGGAATAGTACTAAATTCCTTCATTTCAATGACCATAATCTAACTAGAATATTGATCCTGAATGTTTATTCTAGAGCTGCATGATTAATCGCCAACTATTTTGATAACTGATTAATCACTTTGAGTCATTTTTTTTTTTTTTTTTTGGGGATTCCAGCTTCTTAAATGTGAATATTTTCTGGTTTCTTTACTCAGTAAATTGAATATCTTTGAGTTGTGGACAAAACAAGACTTTTAAGGGACTTCATCTTGGGCTTTGGGAAACACTGATCGTCATTTTTCACCATTTTCTGACATTTTATAGACAAAACAACTAAATGACTGATTAATCGACAATGAAAATAATCATAAGTTGCAGCCCTAGTTTATTCTTGACTTAGAAAATTGTAGTTTGCCAAAAAAATAAGTATATATAAAAAAAAGAATCTTAACTCAAGGTACTAGCTTTTTGTCAGATCATTCAACTACATCTCACAGGCCAACGTGTCACCATGCTCCAATACAGCTGAGAAAATCATGAAATGTGGTTGACAGCTCCTCAAAAAAGGACCTAGAGGTAAGAATTTTTAATTTTTTTGGGGGTCAGCCAATGATATTATTTACTTTCAAAACCCTGTAATCATTGATAATGAATTTTTTTCCCAGATAGCGATGAATAAAATCCAGAGTGGAAAACTGCAAACAAAAAATAGATTCATATTTGTCGTGTCTAGAAGGTAACTCTCGCGAGATGGTTAAGGTTAGGATAGGTCGTCGGGCAGCGAGACACATGAGAACTTTTTGGAAGTTTTCGCAATTTGGAGGTTACCTTCTAGACACGACCTATTTGGGCTGTCAGTCAAAAAACGTGTATCGGTCAAACCCCAGAAACATCGGTGCAAATGTGAGAAAAAGAAAGAAATCCAAGATCCAAAAAGCCAGATAAAGATACAGATGAGATAAGCAGAAGGAGAGGGACAGCTTTGTGTAAACGTTGTGGGGGGAGAAAGTGAAATTACTGGCAGGTAGCGAGAGCTGGTGCGGCTGGTCGTCCTGCCTCACACCCAACACTCGGAGGAAGGAAGAAGCAGTCAGGTGTTCAGGTAATGAGGGACGGGGACGGGGAACGGGGGAGGGGAAGCAGAGGTTTTAAAGTCCTGTGGGTTTATAAAAAGAGGCTCGGGTTGTGCTGCGTCTTTCCTTTACTCCCACAGAGACAACCACGTGTTTTTATAAAAGAAATCGCTCATCTGAAGACGGTAGCAGGTGGAGGTGGCGGCGGCAGGGAAACCGGTTCCTATTCAGATATTGAAGCGGTACAGCAGAAGGAAAA
>CAKAKQ010033392.1:0-14651 GCA_916700675.1 Helicolenus avius
AACGGGGGCGGGAGAATGTGACATCTAATAGCTAAATGTTATCAATGATATCAATAGCACCTTTAATAGAAAAAAAAAAAAAATTCTGTCATATGGTTGCATGTCCCATATGGCATTCTCACATATAATTTAGTCCACAACAACACAATTAAAGCCCTAAAAGAAGTAAAAAAAGTAGTTGCTTATCATTTCGTCAAGCAAAATAATGTGTTTTTCAGCCCTTAATGAGAATGTGACATGTGTGCAGTCAAGGACGTAGGTTTCGTTTTAACATTGGGGGGGACACATCTTAAGCGAGGGGCTGTAGGTTTCCTCCCCCAGGAAAAATTTGAGCATCAAACACTTCATTTGCTGCATTCTGGTGAATTTTTTATTTATATAAAGGAAAACACAAAATTCAGGTGCCGGGTGACAATTCAAAATATAATGTAATATAATACACAGCAATTTTAGCAGCTGCAAAAAAACATTGCATGGTTTTTGCCCCAAACTGCATGTGATCATCATAAAGTGGGCATGTCTGTAAAGGGGAGACTCGTGGGTACCCATAGAACCCATTTTCATTCACATCTCTTGAGGTCAGAGGTCAAGGGACCCCTTTGAAAATGGCCATGACAGCTTTTCCCTCGCCAAGATTTAGCGCACGTTTGGGGCGTTATTTAACCTTCTTCCCGGCGAGCTAGCATGACGTGGTTGGTACTGATTTATTTCTTAAGTTTTCTAGTATTTGTTAGGGGTGCTGAGTTTAAATTTATAATAACAGTCTAAAATTCTTGCCTGTATTTCTCCAAGTGTCATATAGCCTGTTTCACAAGCATGAACATGACAACTCGATGGCTGTGTGGAACATTTAATAAAAAAATAAAAGTGAAAGATCTTTGGTCATGTAGTTAACAGGTCTTATACAGCCAAGTCTTCTAGCATGCAATCGGCAGCACATAAAACCCTAAAAATGACAAACTTTGCAGTCAAGCAAAACTCACATGCAGCCTCCAGCATCAACTTTACTTTTTTGCCGTTCTGTGTTTGGTAGCTTGCAGACAGTAGAGGCACGTCTGTGTGTGTACGGGGCATGCGTTGCTGTACCACAACTAGGTGGGCCAAAATTTATTGAGAATAAAATTTATATGGGGGTCGGATCAAAATGTGTTAGGTGCAACTTGACACAAGCATCAATACATTTATTTTAACCTTTATTTAAATGGAATTCTCCTTCAGATCAACATCTCTTCTTTTAATTGAGACTTGTGCACAAGAGTGAACATATACAGTATAAGCATACAAATACACTGAAAATACATAGAAGACCATACAAAACGATATACTCCCCAGAGTTTTCCACTGTAGTAGCTTGTTTTGAGACGGCAAAATTCGTCCTCACATCTTCAAAACACTCGTGGGACCATTTCTCCGCATGGAGCTGAAATCAGGCCACCAAAGAAGATGCCCTCCGCCATGAACTCTTTTTTTTTTTATGACACGCAGAAGAACAAAAACTGTGAAATAATGATAACGGGGCACATTATTTCTTTACAAGTGAACAAGAACAGAAACCAAATGTTTCACATCTGCTCCTGCCTTTTGGGGTATTAGCATGAGAATGTGCAGGCAGTGCTTCAATGCTGCACAGCTCACTGCTCGAGAAAGAGGATGGAGACCTCGACACTGCCAGTGCCAGATGTCCCCCATGTTGTCGAAACAATACAAAGGGGTGTCGCGCATTTAACAAATCACACCCCGTGTCTTTTCTCTGTCTCGCTGACACTGGAGAGATGCTCGACCCCCTCAAATCCAACTGTGATGGCACACCCAGCATTCCCTCACAGAGGTCAGATGGCTTCACACTCGGAGACAAATATACTGATGAAATAATGATGTTTAAACAAGTCATGTTCTCGTTCTTTTCATGGCAAATTGAACGCTGAAAGTTCCTAGACTTGCTGTGAGTACATTTTATTATTATTTTTTTTTATTTATGTATTTAAACAGTTATGAGAGGGACAATCTGACAGCGTAGTGACTACATAAAGGTTCCCGACCTCGTGGTCCGGACCCCCTACAGAGGTCACAAGATAAATCTGAGGGGTCAGACATGATTAACGGTTCTTTTTTCGGACTTCTCTGGTCATTCTTTTTTTAGTGAAACAGTTGATAGTTTTACCCAGTGGTGGAAGAAATACTTGGATCCTTTACTTAAGTAAAAGTTGTACCACAGTATAAAGATGCGCAATTACAAGTAAAAGTTCTGCATTCAAAATGTCACTAATGAAATTATCAAAGTTATGCGCAATGGCCACTTTCCGGGTGTTATATTATTAGACATATTATATTATTGGATCCTTTTCTTGATGCATTATGGTTACAGGAAGTATTCAGATCCTTTCCTTAAGTAAAAGTTAAGTATAAACACTGCGATATAGAACTACTCCTTTATAAGTAAAGGTCCTGCATTAAAAATGTTGTTTAAGTAAAAGTACGTAAGTAAAAGTAAGTACGTTTTTTC
Organism: Helicolenus avius; assembly: GCA_916700675.1. Taxonomy (NCBI): domain Eukaryota; kingdom Metazoa; phylum Chordata; class Actinopteri; order Perciformes; family Sebastidae; genus Helicolenus; species Helicolenus avius. The sequence goes on from CAKAKQ010033392.1 coordinate 2,504, forward strand.
TGACTTCTCTCATTATTTTTATAAGTAAAATAGTGGATAGTTTTACCCAGTGGTGGAAGAAGTACTCAGATCCTTTACTTAAGTAAAAGTTGTAGTACGAAGTATAAAAATATGCAGTTACAAGTAAAAGTTTTGCATTCAAAATCTCACTAATGAAAAGTATTGACGTTCTCATTATGCAGAAAGACCACTTTCCGAGTGTTATATTATTATATATATATTATTATTGGATTGTTTTCTTGGTACATTATGGTACAGGAAGTATTCAGAAGTAAAAGTATAAACACTGCGATATAAAACTAAAAGTAAAGATCCGGCATTAATAATGTCACTAAAGTAAAAGTACGTTAGAAAAGTAAGTATGTTTTTTTTGACTTCTCGTCATTTTTTTTAGTCAAATAATGCATAATTTTATCGACCGTGGAAGAAGTACTTGGATACTTTACTTTACTAAAGTTGTAATACCGCGTTATAAAAATATGCAGTTACAAGTAAAAGTTCCGTATTCAAAATTCCACTACATCAAAGTTCTCATTATGCAGAACGACCACTTTCTGAGTGCTATATTATAATATATATTTTATTATTGGATTGTTTTCTTGATGCATTATGGTACAGGAAGTATTCAGATCCTTTCTCTAAGTAAAAATATAAATACTGTGACATAAAACTACTCCTTTACGAGTAAAAGTCGTGTATTAAAAATGTTGTTTAAGTAAAAGTACAGGTAAAAGTAAGTAAGTTTTTTCTGACTTCTCTCATTATCCTTTATTTATTGAAATAGTGGATAGTTTTATGGAAGAAGTATTCTGATCCTCTCCTTAAGTAAAAGTAAGTACAAACATTGCAATATAAAACTAGGTAAAACTAAGTAAAAGTCCTGCATTAAAAATGTCACTTCAAGTTTTTTATGACTTCTCTGGTCATTATTTTTAAAAATACCTTTACTTAAGTAAAAGTTGTAATACTGCAGTATTAAAATATGCAGTTACAAGTAAAAGTAGTGCATTCAAAATCCCACTAATGAATAGTAATATTATTAAAAGTTCTCATTATGCAGACTGGTCACTTTCCGGATGTTATATTTTTTATATTTATTATATTATTGGATAATTTTCTTGATGAATGATGGTACAGTATTCAGATCCTTTCCTTAAATAAAAGTATAAACACCGTGATACAAAACTACTGTACCCCTTTACTGCTTTACAAATGTCACTTCAGTAAAAGTACATTGGTAAATTGGTAAAAGTAAGTAAAACATTTTTTTTTTTTAATTGTTGATAGTCTTACCCAGTAGTGGAAGAAGTACTTAAGTAAAAGTTGTATGTATTATTAGCAACTTTAAAAAGATAAAAGTACCCGTAAGAAAAATGGCCCCTGTGTTATGCATTAATGTGTGTAATGTTGTAGTTGTTCGAAGCGGACATAATTTTCAAACTACTTTATATACTGTCGGGTAGTTTAATCTGTGAGCAGTGTATCATATTTCATAAAATTATCATCTATTTTGATTATAAAAAAAACAAATATCTGCAAAGTAACTATAGTTGTGGAATAAACGTAGTAGAATTCAATGGAGTGGAAGTATGGAGAGCGTAAAATGAAGTACAAGTACCTCAAAAGTGTACTTAAGTACAGTACTTGAGTAAATGTATTTAGTTACTTTCCACCACTGATCGTTGCCTCTCAAAATGATTGAAATGAAACAATCTGAGAAGAGAAAATCATAACATTTGTGACCTCTGATAAAGACCATTGATTAGTCTAATAGCTCTGCTGTCGTCTCTAAATCTTTGTCTAACGTGCCCATTCTCAGCCGGGTTCAATGTTTGTGCAGCGACACACACTTCCTTAGAAAAAAAAAAAAAACAGCATTTAGTGTGTAATTACACACCCAGACATTTGTGCTTTTAGAAAAATGTGCAAGCAGTCTCGAAGGCATGTAAAAACGCAATTCCGCTTTCATCTTTGCCGTTTATCCAAATTGCAGCACTATGGTTACACTGACGCAGCCTTTTTGGCATCTTGGATGCAGAGTTGGGGTTTTAAGTTTAAAGGGAGTCCAAACACAAACTGTTTATTATCCTTTTGAATATAATCTTGCGTTTACTTTGCATATTGAATAAATTCTCAGGGGCATGCCATGGGAAAGCAAACATGTGCCAAGGCGAAAAAACCAAATAAGGAGCGGCCAAATTATGCAAGTTGTTTCATAGAAATGTATAAACCATACCGAGACTTTCGCGCTCTCAAATGCACCATCACCAGTGAGAATAAAGTCATGCAGGAACTCTTTCCATTGCTGAGCTGGCCAAGTAGTTAGACTGTGCGTCTCAGCCATGCACATAATTTCTAGACAGGTTTATGAACTGAGGTTTGGGGAGCTGTCAGTTTGGAGGAGACATCTTTACTGCCAATATAATGGCTTTACGTTTCTCGACCTGAAATCCGCGGCGATAAAATATTTCTATTTTCGGGACAATGTTCATCTTCGGCTTTTGGACAACCGGCCTGTTTTAAAGTTGCTAAAATTTATGTTTGATATTGAAATATTGTCCAAGAAAAATAAAAAAAAAAATAAAAAGGTACAATGCTCCATGTGGCAAACATGGTTAGAAACAGATGCAGCTAGTAAAAATAAGATTTACACATGGAAATTGTATGGATGTAATTTACGACATGTTCCGTGCCTGAACTAAGATCAGCGTCACGAATTTCCACACAAGCCGGGCAGCTCCTTGGCTCCAGACGTTCATCTCCTAAAACCTCATTTTGAGGAAAATTGAAAAGGCATTGCCCACTTAAGAGCTCAATTAGGTACGTTAGTAAGAACTTCAGAAAACTAAAAATACACAGTACAGCACTTACCACCCAGATGGCTTTAAGAGATTTTTTAAAAATAGATGAAACACTTCTATAGAAAAGATGAAATCCCCTTTCTTGGTACTCAACCTGTTAATGATAATTTCAAACACTGTACTTGCACATGTGTGTATAGTGTGTGAGCAATGACTCAGTGTTTTACTGAAACATTTTTCTTTCACTGCGAGAGGAAATGTACTCGTTCTATATACACAGCTGTTGGCCATTCATCGAGGTTGGGTTCTTCTGCTTCGTTGGCAGGCCGCGCGCTGAACAGGAAGGGTTTCTATTGAGCACGGAAACCCAAATAAATTGTCCTCTTAATCAGATTAATGCTCATCTGAAGTGGGCTGTTTCTCTAAATCGTCTCAAAAATGTCAACATACAACCGATTTGAATTAAGCACACGAGCAATTACGCTCCATTCATCGGCGCTTTATCTCCAGATTTGTGTTTGCTGACGTTTGCCACAAGCAGAAGATGAGGAGATGGAACATGATTATGGCTTTTCTGTCTTTTTTTAAACAGTTTTGATTTAGTTTATATAATATTTTCAACGGAAAGCCTTGAAACACAAATCCTGCAAAATCTGATGCCATTGGTTACGCTTCAAAACAAAAGCATAATTCATTTATGCATCCACAGAGGTGAATAAATTCAAGATTAAACTTCTTGTACAGTGTGTGTGTGATGCCAAAGCATGTGTTGTTGCAGCTTGTGTGCGGTGTGTTAACATTTTGTGTCACATTCCTTCCTCCAAGAGGCAGCAGGATGCAGCTGATTATGAGAGAGGCAGGCCGGGGTGGTGTTGGGAGGGAGGCGCTGTTCCAGTTGGAAGGTCGTGTGTCCATCTCTACAGGCCGGTAATCACATTTAAAGGCGCGCTAGTGTGGGTACAAAAAGGTTAATGGCACATATGGCTTGTTGTGTCGCAAACAGGAGGACACTTGTCCAAAATAATCTCCAAATGCACTTGGCACTAGGATGATAATGTCATGGTGACTTTGTGTGAAACAACCTTTAAATGCTCCAGATGGGAAATCTTCACCAGGGAGTTAAAAACCTGAATTGTTTTAACAAGAGATGAATATTCAACATTTAAAACTCCTGAACAGTTGGTTCCAAATCTTAAGTATTTCACAATAACATTGTGTGCCACTGTGTGGGTGTGGAAGTGGCCTCGCAACGAAGCAAACAACCCCAACAACTGACTTTGATTCAAATAACTTTTTCTCCAACTGAGACTAAAACACAAATACAGGAATCTCAATTGTAGAAAAAACAAAACTGTTCTAACTTTGGCATAAAATTGTGTTCATGAAGGACCCCATCATTCAGAGTTTTTAGAAATGATATTTTGGGGGAATATTAAACAAAATGAAAATGCGAAATACTCGCCTGTGAATATTATATTATTTTATTTGGCTTTTATTGTGAAAGGTAAGAACAGAAGGAGTGGATCTGGTATGCACAGCCTTTGTCAAGGTTGAAAGAAATTTTGCCGTCTTGGTTCGGACTATGGAGCCTCCGTCTTGTTGTTTTATAAAAATAGGCGTAGCTCAACCCGTTCTGCACAATGTGATTTGGTTGATGCCATTATTCGGGGAGCAAAAGCTCAGAAAAATTGAGCTTGTTCCGAAAAAAAAATGATGTCACGTTCTGTGTGACAGTATTCATGACAAAAACAACGATTTAAAAAAATATATTAAGTTTAAGGTGCACTGTGTAGGATTTGGCGGCATCTAGTGGTGAGGTTGCAGATTGCAACCAACTGAAACTGAACTACGATAGTAGACGCAAAAACTTGAAAACGTAAAAACATGAAAACGCGAATGGCCATTGTGTTTGGTTTGTTCCTTCTGGGCTACTGTAGAAACATGGTGGACTCTATGAAGAGGACACGCTCCCTATGTAGATATGAAGGGTTCATTCTAAGCTAACGAAAACAAAATGATTCTTATTTTCAGGTCGTTACACACTAAAGAAAACATACTTATTAATATTATAGTCCATTTCTGCCAATATATCCCCCTAAATGCTGCCCACTGTTCCTTTAATCACACACAAAAAAAATGCCCCCGGTGAGTAGAGGCCTTAACACGGTTTATTCAACATTATCATACTGATGGCATCACTATAGCCCTCAGTATAGCCTTCTATAACCAGGCTGCAGGAAGAGATGATAGCATCATTACACAAAGACCCACAAAGTCCAGGAACAAATGCGCACCACGTTGACCTTTTGACCCTGCTCCGTGCCTGGTACGAGGCCAAACCGTGGAGATGGTGTTGGTTGATATGGGATTGATATTGAACGTCCAAATGACCAGGGCAGATGATGCGTCACATGTGAGCCCATTAGAGCCCCGTCGGCGCATGTGTTCATTAAAAAGCAATATGTGGAAGTCTGATCTGCCATTTCCTGCAGATACGTATCTGCTCATACATCCAGAGAAGACAGCTAGGCTGTGGGGTTGTTTTAGCCACCACAGGGCTGGGTAATCACAAAGCATAGATCCTCCAACTGTGAGCTCGAAATTAACCGTGTTGCTAACAGAGCCTGAAATTGTGTGGGATTGAGGGTTAGGGCCTGCAATCTGGCCACGATATCTTCACGCTGTTTGCTGCTGTAATGCGATGATGGAGCCCAAGCAGAATCGATTAAAGCAATCATTTGTTGAATCAGATGTTTTTCTGCCTGGATGCAATAACGGTATGACGTGTCTGCGGCGCTCGTGAATAGCCTCGGCCTGATGTAGAGCAGTACACGCGGAGCAGTCTTTATTTTGGCAAATGACCATGTTTCATGTCAAATAACTGACAAAATTCAGTATCACAGGCCATATGGAAATTATCGTAGCTATAGCGTTGAATATGTGATGTTGTGGTTTTAAAGCATGTTGCACAACCACAACTGGGACTTCTTTGATGCTATCATAGCAATGAGACCCGTTTAAAAGCAACTTTCCAGAGTGTGATGTTGCACAGCAATATCACGTTGTCCCTCTCACCTGTTTTCTTTGAAAGCGATATCAATCCAAGGCAATGACACCTCGAAGAATTACTGCGTCCGTAAACGAGCTCCGTGTGGTCTTCAAACCCACACTGAGGCCCCGGCTTCTATACATTGATGGACATACGAGAGTGGGAACGTCGTCCAAGACAAACAAGACCCTCGGTTTGTGTGATTATCGTGCATAGTTACAATAATTCTCAGTTAAAGAGAAGGATGACGGGGGCAGCTGCTGTCAGAGTCGGGGAACGTGACGGTGTGCAGCATGATGTATGGGGAGATGCCGTTTTTGGAGATCCTAGCCCACCCTCCTTCCCATTAATGAACTCCCTAAAGGGTATATGAGCAGAGATGCTGCGATAGACAAGACTGTGGTGCTGGATGTGGCGGATATTGCCTTACCTCTGGAGAGGGCTAATGACAAATGGATGGTTGAAGCGACTGGAAAGAGATTGATCTCCTTACATTTTACCCCACAGACATTCCATCTTTTCCTGGACCATCTACTGTATGAGGTGTGCTGTGATGTTAACTCAAACCTTTTATGGCTGTCAGTTTAAGACAGGTTTTTTTTGTTCTCAGGTGCACCCGAGCTGGAAACCACACACTCTGCAAACACCTGAGATTGATCCTCTGCGTCAAAGAGGTCATGAGAACTGGGATGACTGGTGACGAGAGCGTGTACTGTGAGTATGTTTGGGGTGATGCTTAGAGGGATCATGTTGCATCTGATGTCGTCACCAGACATCATGAGGGGCAAGACGACTAATACACTGAGCAATTTGTTCAGGCTGTTCTCATACACCGTTCGTAGCTATACCTATGAAAACGTTGTGAACTGTAATTCGTATATATCCCACAAGTCAATTGTATGTAATCCACAAAATTGTGAACCAGGAAGTATAAAGAACGACAAACTCTGCTTAGAGACGAGGTCGGGTTGGATGAGTGGGTTAAAAGAAAACGTTGGATTTTCGCCCACTGTTTGGAACTTCACGTAACTTTCGTACTTAAGTTACGCCACTTTTACTTTTATAGTTATTTTAACCCAAACTGCAACCTGTTCCTAATCCTAACTAAGTATTTTTTGTTACATAACTTCCGTACCTAAGTTACGCCATGTCCGGTGTTATTTGAACCCAAATCGCGATCTTTTCCTAAACCTAACAAAGTAGTTTTTATCACGTAACTCCGTACTTAAGTTACATCACTTCCAGAGTTATTTTAGCCCAAACCACGATATTTTTGTAAACCTAACCAAGTCGATATTTTTTCCAAAGCCTGACTAAGTAGTTTTTGTCACGTAACTTCCGTACTTAAGTTACGCCACTTCTGGCGATATTGTAACCCAAACCAAGATCTTTTCCTAAACCTAACCAAGTTGATTTTTTCCTAAACCTAACTAAGTAGTTTTTATCACGTAACCTTCGTACTGAAGTTACGCCACTTCCGGAGTTATTTTAACCAAAATTGCAATCTTATCCTAAATCTAGTTTTGTTGCCTAAACCTAACTAAATAGTTTTATTTTGAAAAGACTGGAGCAGAAATTGCCACGTGTGCCACGTGTTGCTAAACATTCGTAGGAAAACTCACAAAAAATTAGGAATAACTTTTCGTAACATACAAGTCGTAGTATGACTTTGATTTGTTGACAGCGCTGATAACTCCAAGCAACAGGAAACAAAGCCTATTCCTGGGTCTAAAATCTATTGAAAAGTTGTATCCTAATGATTAAAACAATAACTTGAAGGCATACATTTAATCATCATGCCACAGTAGATCTGATAAGTTTAGGGATGCAAGTATGTCTAAACATTTCATATAACTCCCGTTTTAAATGCCATCACTGAACAGGACTGATGAGTAGGAAATGATGTTCTGAGGTGATTTTTCTTTGTCAATTGGACAATAAACCCGTCATCTCTCACTGCCGATAAGGCTGCTTTTTCCATCCTTCATGCGTAGGTGAGACGCTAACCTCTCGCCCCCTCCATGGCAATATTTACATCAGAGAGGATCTCGCCTGCATGGTCACATGGAAAATATGTAATGAAGACTATTTGTTAATGTCAGTGTCTGGCCCGGTGGTGCCTCGTTGAATAATCTGAGCTCTCGGCCATTTACGGACTGCTTTTTCAGACACGTCTAATTAAATTTCTGCCTTGGATGACTCGTTAATAACAAATGGTGTGTGGATGGTACCTTGTTAGATGCGGCACATAATCAAAAAGCGGATTGCGTTTGCATGCGGCTGCCACTCTTTTTCTAACCTCTTCCTCAAAATGGTTGTTTTGGATTGAAAAATATAGCAATTGTCTGCCGGAGTACCATTAAAGTATTACAGCTTTAAAGTAGCTCCTAACATATGAGACCTTTAGTTATGTTGGATATGAAAAGTCTATAATTGCTCCCTTTTTAAGAGGATGAAATCTCACCATGCATGAGGGATTCACCTAAAAATAGGTTTTGAGGTAAAGGTTAGATTTTAAGTGTGGTGCCAATTATCTCAGATTTCAGTTGCATGTTAGAACAAGCTAAAGCCACTTGACGCAGCGTTGTCATTTACATTCCTGCAGACGTGTGCGGCTTTCAAAATTCATACGAAATTATACATTTGCATACCTACACATACAACTAACAGACCCCAAATCTTCAAAGAGAGAAGAGATATAATCCATTGTGTTTTAAGAGGACACCACCACACATCATTCAATTTATAAATCGCCTATACATTTAAAAGCAAGTTCTAATATGAATTACCTCCATTTAAACCCTAATTCAAGAGGTTTTTTTTCAACCATAATGACAGTCTTTTAATAAATCTTTGTTGAAGATGTATGCTCCAAGGATTAAGTATGGCAACTTCATGAAGCTGTGAGGCTCACAACAGTCAGATTGAAAATTAATCGTAAAAATCAAAACAGCAGATATCCTGACTTTTAGTCCCAATTATGGGTCAAGCTCCTAAAAACTTTGTGACAAACCCAGGTTGTAACCGACTTTTTTTTCAGACATTTTTTTAGATCTTTTTTTTCTGACTTTTGTTTCTGACTTTTTTTCAGACATTTTTTCGGACATTTTTTCAGACTTTTTTTTCGGACATTCTTTTAGATCTTTTTTTTTTGGTCTTTTTTTTAGATCTTTTTTTTCGACATTTTTTCAGACTTTTTTTTCTGACATTTTTTTCAGACATTTTTTTCGGACATTTTTTCAGACATTATTTTAGATCTTTTTTTTGGACATTTTTTCAGACTTTTTTTCGGACATTTTTTCAGACTTTTTTTTCGGACATTTTTTTAGGTCTCTTATTTCAGACTTTTTTCAGACTTTTTTTTCAGACTTTTTTTTCGGACATTTTTTCAGACTTTTTTTTTGACATTTTTTTTTAGATCTTTCTTTTTTGGACATTTTTTCAGACTTTTTTTGGACATTTTTTCAGATCTTGTTTTTTGGACATTTTTCAGACTTTATTTTAGATCTATTTTTTCAGGCATTTGTTCAGGAAATGTCTCAATGTTTGAAGACGCCTGTGGCCAACGTGCAAACTTCAAATGCACTAATCAATCAGAGCTGTATATCCAGGTCTGTATCTGAACCTCTTCTGAGTTGTTCTAGCACAGCCTTCAACCGCGGAGTCTTAAATGTCTATCTTTACAACAAAGTCACTTAAAGTTAATCACTGCAGGGTAAGCGAAGCCATCAAGGCCATAAACGTTGCTCAACTGTTAGAATTGTAACTACCCAGGGCCTCGCTGGAGTCAGGTGGACTCTTCACTGGGTGAAACTGCTAAAGCTATTAAGGGATGAGAGTCCCTGTGCTGCAGAACATTAACTGAGATCCATCAGCACCAGCGAGGATGCAGACAAATAGTGTACACACAGACAGACACATATACACAGCCACATATGCTGGGAACACACAGATGTATTTATACACAGTTATACACATGGAGACACCCACACAGAGCACATCGCAGAGCCCAGACAGATGTGACTGCTCTGACAATCGAAATAGAACCACATCTGGGCTAACAGTTAGGTATGTGGATGTTTCCCAGGAGTGTTCCCCTCTTTACCCCGAACGTATCGCTCTCTCCACCCACACGGGCTAAAAAGCAATGTGTTGCGTATGTCTGTGTGTAGGTGTCCTCCAATCCTCACCCATGGTCAAAGTGTTACATTCCAGACGCACACCTTAAAGTCTGACCGGAAAAAAAAAGAAGAAGTTATCCCTTCTCACTCTGATGAGCTGCCAAAGGAGGGGAAATGAGAATAAAACATGGTGTCGTAACGCAACCTTTCATATCACTTTTTTTACCACTCGTAGGATGACAGACAGAGAGTGATAAAATGAAAGCCTGGCCAAGGTTGCGTCAACTCCCCCTTCATACGTAATGAGGATGGGGAATGCAGACGCTTGAGAGGAATCACTCTCTTTGCTTTGAAAATGCTCATTAGGGGGATGATTTAGAGATGTAGCACCCAGAAACAAGAAGTGAAGGATGTTTTGGCTATTTCTCTTTTCAGATTCTCCTTGCCACATCAGCTGGCACTGAGACACTACAGGCAAAAACATCATATTTCATGCACTCAACTTTGATAATTTGCTTTGATAACATGTCTTCATTCCAACTAGTGGAAATAAAACATCCAAAATACACATTTAGGTGTTTATTTTACTACTTCGTCTGTTTGCGTCTGTAGATTTCTGCTAAATTAGCCCACAGTTAGCATTAGATAATGCCTCATTTGCATAATTTAACATAACATTTCAGAAAACTTGTAATACAAAAAATAATTGTCTTAATGTAAGTGATCAACTAGGGAAGTTTCATGGTGATATCTATTAGTTGGAATGTTTACCCTATTCACCTGTAGTGTCTTGCAAAATGTATGAAATTTCAAAGGCTGTTTTTTCAAAATGAGATTTTCTCTAAGCCATATATCTCCACTTCAGTAGCACTTATATACACCAAACTTCCCAGTTTCATTCCTATCTATATGCTGAAGGTTTTTACAGAAGGGTTTGTTTATATATCATTCATAGTCTGACTTATAGAACATTTATTCCTAAAAACATGGGGGAAATTGATTTTTAATGGCTGTTTACACTATGCTCTGATTAATGGAGTGAGGAAAACAAATATCCAAAATCCCCTCAGTAAAAACCTATGAATCTAATATGTCGACAAAATGAAACAAGAATTTTGAACCTGGCTTTATCTAATGTTCAGATTTAAATTCTGGAAATGTATGAAAGTTAGCACATATTTAATAAGATAATGCTTTATTTGCATATTTAAACATGTATTTTCAGAAAACTTGTAATACAAAAAATAATTGTCTTAATGTAAGTAATCAACTGGGGAAGTTTCATGGTGATATATATTAGTTAAATTTTTAACCATATTCACCTGTAGTGTCTTACAAAATGTATGAAATTGTAAAGGCCATTTTTTGTCATATTCTGAGCCATAAATCTCCACTTTAGTAGAACTTACATACACCAAACCTTCCAGTTTTATTCCTATCTATATTCTGAAGGTTTTTACTGAGGGCTTTGTTTACATATCATTCGTAATCTGATTTATATCATATTTTTTCCTGTAAATTAGCACATACTTAATAAGACAATACCTCATTTGCATATTTAAACATGCATTTTCAGAAAACTTGTAATACAAAAAATAATTGTCTTAATATAAGTAATCAACTGGGGAAGTTTCATGGTGATATATATTAGTTATTTTTTTTTTACCGTATTCACCTGTAGTCTTACAAAATGTATGAAATTTTAAAGGCCATTTTTTGTCATATTCTGAGCCAGAAATCTCCACTTCAGCAGCACTTACATACACCAAACTTTCCAGTTTAATTACTATCTATATTCTGAAGGTTTTTACTACAGGGTTTGTTCATATATCATTCGTAATCTGATTTATATAATATTTTTTCCTGCAAATTAGCACATGTTTAATAAGACAATGCCTCATTTGCATATTTAAACATGTATTTTCAGAAAACTTGTAATACAAAAAATAATTGCCTTAATGTAAGTAATCAACCGAGGAAGTTTCATGTTGATATCTATTAGTTAAATATTTCACCCTATTCACCTGTAGAGCCTTAATTGATACCCCAGAACTGTATTTTCCATAGAGACTGAATAAGCTATCATTTAATGGGAAAAAAATCTACTCTTGCTGAGCTTCTTGCTGCTACAACTGCACCGAGCATCGCCTCTGCCGTCCCCCACCACAATGTCAGCG
>CAKAKQ010033393.1:0-10954 GCA_916700675.1 Helicolenus avius
ATATATCATGTAAATGCTTGTAAAGCCAACGGTTGTAGCAACACGTCACATAACAATACTAGCCTCATGTTGGCTGTTTGGGGGCATTTTGTAATTAAAGACAAAGCAAAACAGCAGAATTCGGTATCCAAAATTATATGAATTATAATGGAAAATACACACATAATCACACTTACTGTACAGAGCACACAAATCCACATTCTCTAAAAAAAAAAAAAATCACAGCCACACACACACACACACACGCACACACGCGCACACACACACACACGCATATGCAGATCATGCTTCCAAACAAAGAGAGAGAGATGGCATTTTGACATTAAGAGGAAGAGAAATACACAAATCCCTCCCACTATACCTGGGATTTGCGCCAACACACACACTCACACACCCTCTGTCTCTCTAACTCTTGGGAGAACAGGAGCTTCGTACAGGAGGGCTCAGATGGTGTGTGTGTGTGTGTGTGTGTCCTCCCACCTCCTCATGTCTTGAATAACTGTCTTTTCTTTTCCCAGTTCCTTCCTCTCCTCGTCTCTTCCCTTCCTAGCGTTGTCTCCCCTTCTTCTTCCTTTTAAATCTGCTCTTTACTTTCTTTATGCTGACTCTTCTCCTCATCTCTCTCCCCTCTAAGTCTGCCAAGCAAGAGAAGTCATTGCCCTCCTCCGCCTGGAAGAAGAAAATGAAAAAGTAATAAATGCTACAGTAATAACTTTTATTGCTGTCACTGACGGAGCAATAAATGTTACCTTTTATCTGGTTTGAAAATGTCATGTAATGTGAGCATTTATGGGATGAAATGTTTTTTGTTTCAACAAACCTGCATTAATCAGATGACGTGATCTGAAAAGTTGCTTACAATTACAGAAAATTAGCACAAACCTTTGCAGCTCCACAGACTCTTTTAACTCACTGGTGTGGTTTTAACACCCCACGTACTTGTTTGGTGTTATAGGTAGGCTAATCATAGGTAGCAGACGCTCTGAGTGGACGATGCACACACCTCCCAAATATGAACGTGTTTTGCGGTCTTGTGATCAATTCCTTCCTGTCGTCGAGTGGGTTTGAAACAGAACACTGGACTAATCCTGCTTACGTTACTCCCATTCACGTTCCCTTGCATTAAAGGTCCCATATCATGCTCATTTTCAGGTTCATACTTGTATTTTGGGTTTCTAATAGAACATGTTTACATGCTGTAATGTTAAAAAAACACATTATTTTCCTCATACTGTCTGCCTGATTATACCTGTATTTACCCTCTGTCTGAAACGCTGCGTTTTAGTGTATTTCAATGGAATTGCAACCGAATTGCGTTGCTACGCAACAGCTTGGGTCCATGTTTACTTCCTGTCAGCTGATGTTATTTACATACACTGCAACGGGAAATAAACTTGGATGCATTTAGTATGTTTATATTTAAAACCATGAAATAATCTGTTGTATATTGGACAGAAATCCAAACGGCTTGTTTCAAACACACAATTTCTGAATACGGGCTTTGTGTATTTCTCCGTATATTGAGCATTTTGATAGTTTAACAGTATTTATATAGCTCTTAAAGACATGAAAATCTCACTTTTTACAATATGGGACCTTTGAGATGGATAAGCATGTTCCAGCCTTCACTTACTCTCAACAACCTCTTCACTGCCCGCCATCAAAAACCAGACATAGTTAGCGACTTGCTGGATAACTAAGTCGAACATGTAGCCGCCAAAGACCTCATTTGTCTCAAACGTTGGTGGAAATAGTCACGAAATTGAATCTATTTGATTCATGTACATAGACACGGATTTCCTATTTTTTCGTGACGCTCAGCACGACTTTCAATGACGTATTTTTTGTGCTTTTTCCTACGAATGCCCAGCAACCCACGTGACGCATGTGTCAATTTACGCTCCAGTCTTTTCTTAACAAAACTACTTAGTTAGGGTTAGGAATAGATCGACTTGGTTAGGCTTAGACAACAAATCTATTTAGTTAGGTTTAGGAAAAGATTGTGGTTTGGGTTAAAATAACTCTGACAGTGCCGTAACAAATAAATCAACTTTGGCTATTACCAACTTTGATGATTGGTTATGATCAATTACTGTCTCAATTCTTAATATATTGTTTTCATGTTAGCTTCTCTTTGCCGTCCTCCTCCTACCACCTTCTTGTCCTCCTCTTCCCTCTTTTTCTCTGTTTCACCTGCTCCGAAAAGTATTCTCCGCTTCTTCCGCCTCACTTTCTGTCTCGTCTTCTGTCCTCTTTCATCCTATTTTCTCACTCCTTTCTATCTCGGTCTCTCTCTCTCTCTCTTCTTCTGAAAAGGTATCACCTCTTCTCAAGGATGTCCTGGATTTGCAGCCACGCTATCACCATGGGGACTGTTACCGAGGAGATAATGAGCGAGAGCGATAAAGAGACAGACAGATGAAGAGGTGGTGGTGGTGGTGGTGGAGGGAGAACTCCAGCTTCACGCGGCCTTCTTTTAGTTCGGTAGGACAACAATGTGGAACGATTACGGAAAATAAAACACACAAGGTGGATGGATTGATAGGCAGATAAAATGCAGGAGATAGATGAAAGGGGAATGATGGAGGGAGAGTGAGAGGAAGTAAGGTAGGGGATGCTTTTTTTGAATAAAAAAAAGAAGTAATTGAGAGAGAGAGGCAGGTAGGTAATGAAGCCTGATCTATATTTCAAAGGCTTGACAGTACAAGAGGCCTGGTAAGTGGCTCAAAGACATGGAGGTAGCGATGAGAAAGATGAGAGAGACTGAAGGAGAGAGGGAAGATGGAGGAGGGATGAATTAGACGAAGAGGACTGAATAAGGATGCTATGATAAGAGAAGGAGAGATGAGGAATTAGAGACAAGCAAATTGAGGGGTGATATAAGGAGGAGAGGGAGGGTCTGATTCCTGAAGAAGAGATGGAAGGTAGTGGGTGTAGGTAGGTGAATGATAAATGAGGAAGATATAGGTCTTAATTAAAAATTGGATCTGCTCCAGTCAGTGTCATCCACCACTGATATGATGGAAATGATATGAGATTAATATATTGCATTTTCCCTTCTAAAATCCATCAATACTGTAAGGCCCTACACCTGAATTATTGTTTTTCCTATAATTCATGTTAAATACTGCCTCAGATGACATTTTAAATAAAATAGTCAAAGTTAATGGAAAATGACACCCATAGATAACTTTACATCACCAGTCCTCTATGTTGTTTGTGTTCCAAGAGTTGTGTATTTTATAAAGGCATGCTGTTATTTATTTTGTCATTGTATTCACTCTGTCGACCTGCCTTGTACGTCTACCTAGTTGATGATACACAGTTATGTATTTCTGCAGATGCCCTTCATACTTGTTGCATCCAGCCATTTGTTTAAATGTAGGGGGCAAGACCAAAGGCATAATCACTGCAAACGTGATAGTTACCTCCGCCAAGGCCAAGCGAAGAAGGAGGTTATGTTGTCACCGGGCTTGGTTTGTTGGTTTGTCTGTTAGCAGGATTACTCCAAAAGTTTGCGATGGATTTGAATGAAATCTTTTGGAGGGGTGGGGTGTGGCACAATGTACAATCCATTAGATTTTGGTAGCAATTCAGATTTTGGTGGCGACTCAGGAACTTTTTTTTACAGATTCCGATTAACCAGAACATTAAGAACACAGGGTATAACACATGCGCAATGTAACTGATGACGCGTAACCCCGCCTGCTTCTTCGAGCAGAGAGATACGTGTGTGGATGTGTGCGCGGGAGTTCCATTTCAATATTAGTGCCCAGCAGCAGAGCTACTCTTCCGCCATTTTGGACTGAAAGTGACTACCACACGCCAGTGAAATGTCTACCTAAAAAGTGCCCTAATAATGTGAAACAAAACAATTTCTATTCTATTGTCATATTCTACCAAAATGGCCTGTGTTGAATAATTAAATATTTTAAATATAACAAGCATTTTCAGTCCAAAATGGCTACAGCGGCTAATGTCAAAAAAACATTGGAGTTTCGTCTCTTTGCTTCTATAAACGTTGCCCTCCCTCTTGCCTGCTCACTCATGGTGGGGGCTCAATGTACTTCAAAATAATAAAAAAAAAAAAAAAAAGTACTGAAAATGTCACACAATAAAATTGTTTTATTACAAAGTATTCTGGGTGATTTGTGTCACGACTTTGCAATCATAAAACTGTGATTTGACTCATTTGTCTCAGCACAGTATTTAGCTTTCTAAACTGTTTATTTTTTTATTTGTGGCTGTCTGAAAATAGACAAATATGTAAATGATAACTACAAACTGTATGAAAACATAGTTATGATGATTATGGAGAGTGGGAGAGGACAGAATGAATGTTTGACTGAGAGTCAGCAGAGAAACCAGGCTGATCCAGGCTAACAGATGCTACTTGTGATGCAAAACTGCGTACACTGAATTATGAGAGGTAAAAAAAAAACACAGACGCATGTTGGTTTCACACATTAAAGGTGTTTAAATAATAGTACATGTTCCAGAAAGCACTATATATGGAAATAAAAATCGATATTACTGATATTAGTAGGAAGTTGTAGAGAGAACAGGGTTTAAAGAGGAATGAATGGGTGCAACGGGGAGCATATTATTTTTGAATCATTTAACAGCATATATTCTCAGCATGGCTCCCGTTTGACTTGATGGACGGTAATGTCAGCGCCGCAGATAAGGAGGTCGATGATAACGTGAATGAGACTGATTACATGTTGAAGAGGGACATGATTGGAGAATAACAGTGGTGGTAGTGTAGCGGAAAATGAAATGATGAGATAGAGAGGGAACTAAGAGAAGAGGGAGGGAGAGAGGGGAGGGGAATGACAGAAGTAAGAAAATGAGAAGAAAAAGAAAGAGGTATAGAAAAGGGGAGGGGGGGTAAATGTAGAGAACTGGGAAGTGAAAGTGAAGGACAAAGGGGATGGAGAGCGGAAGGGGGTTAAATTGCCAAACATGCAAACAAAATGACAAAAAATGCAAACTTAAATTACGGCCGTAAGCGGCAATTCTGGGTTCAAAACCTTTTCGGTCAACAGGAGGAAGCAGCTCAATATCACAAAATCAAAGCTGCCAGCAGCATTGACACTTGGTATGTACATTCAGGTCTGAATGCAAGATATCTCCCTCGAGTTTCATCAGGATCAAAGACAACTTGAGTTTTGTCTTATTTCCCCGCCCTTAACGAAAACTTTTTGTTGCTAGCGGCCATGTTTTTAAACATTATAAAGCAGGTTTAAGTGCTATATAAATACTGTCAAACCATCAAAACGCTCAATATACGGAGAAACACACACAGCCCGTATTCAGAAATTGTGCCATTTGGATTTCTGTCCATTTCTGATGTCACAAATATACAATATTTAGACCATTACACGGTTTTAAACATAAACATTCCAAACGTTGCAGGTTTATTTCCTGTTGCAGTGTATGTAAATAACATCAGCTGACAGGAAGTAAACATGGACCCAAACTGTTGCCTAGCAACGCAATTCCATTGAAATGCAGTAAAACGGAGCGTTTCAGACAGAGGGTAAATACAGGTATATTCAGACAGACAGTATGAGGAAAATAATGTGTTTTTTTAACATTACAGCATGTTCTAGTAGAAACACAAAATACAAGTATGAACCTGAAATTGAGCATGATATGGGACCTTTAATGCTGGTTCCGATAGAAAGGTGTCAGAACACACAGTGCAGTTTGTTGCGAATGTGGCTGCGTAGCCTGCAGACCGGTCAGGGTGCCCATGCTGGCCTAATGTTACGGCTTATCGGTGTATCTGAATAGTCAGTATTTGTATGTGTTGTCATGTTTGTGCTCATGTTTTATTTACCTTGCTAGGGTATCTTAAATATGTCTATGCTGATGTGTGTTTGCATTGTATTGTTAATGTGTATTTGGTGTAATTTTTTTGTCTACCCACACACACACCGAGACAAATTCCAATCAAGTTTCATTGACATGGTAATAAATTATTGAATCTTGAATCTTTATTTTAGAAAACTGCATGATTGTAAAGAGTGATTTGAGAGATGTACATAACTTACATTTACATTTTTTTTTCAGGACACTGAAGACAGGGGACAGGGGACAGACTGAGCAGCAACAAGACAATCTAAGATATAAATAAATAAAAATTCCAAACAAATAGGTGCGACTGCATCCTCCAAATGTCCATTCTTGTTTCGTGTGAAATGTAGTAAACATGTTCTGTTTTCTTATTCGTCTCTTCCTATGCCTAATAATTTGTTCTATCCCTCTTACTTCCCATGATCAATTATATACCTAACCATTTATTCTAGGTGTACATCTGTGTATTTGCATGTGTTGGTCTGTATAAGTGTGGCTCTGTGTGTACAGGTTCTCCATGTTTGTCTATCTGTGTGTGTTTGTGTGCCATCGAGAACCCCAGCAATCTGCCATCTGCCCCCATTCTGTCACCCCAGCAGTGAAACACACACACACACACACACACACACACACACATGCTAATGCAAAACAGCTCCTGAAATTCTGCCACCTTGTCACCATGCAATTGTCTTTTTTGACATATTTTTGACATAAAGGGTCAGTCTCTGGCTCTTTTTGGTCTTGAATATTTAATTTAACGTGTATTTCTTTTTGTGTAGTTACACGACTCAAAGAGAGACAATTTCCACAAAATGTCCTGAATATTAAGTTTAAATGTTTCATAGAACATAATCAGATAAAATGCTTCTCTAGGGGAAGTCAGGTGATTTTTTACATTGGAATGTGCCACCGGTAAAACTTTATAATAACCATGATTTATAAATGGTAAATTGATAGTTAATTAAACTTAGTTAATAGTTATTTTACTATTAACAATGAAATGATAAATGATAATTTATATTCTAATTATTCATTATTAGTAATGCTATAATTTGTGTTATTTTATCAGTAGTTTGTGTAAATAATGAAATAATTAGTTTATAAATTATATATTGTATCATAGCTGATAATAACAATTACATTCTGATTACATTAGTAAGGTATTTATTACCAGTTTATCATTGCACACATTATAACATATCATATACTACAGTAAGTATTTGTCAATGACCTTTAAGAAATCTTTTGTAAAATATCTATAAACGTTACATAGATAAATGTGCCAGAAACCAATTATTTACCATTGACAAAGTATTAAGTATCTATCGAAATATTGTTTATAGACACTTTACGAAGTATTTATCAACCATTTATAATCATCAGTTGCAACTTTATAATAGCGAGAGTGGAATGATACTTTGTTTCATAACAACATTTTCACAACACTGCGACGGTTTGACTGTTGGATTGTCAGTCAAATCAGGCTCCTTAGATCGAATCGTCGAATAGTTGATGTTCAGTCAATTTTATTTGTATAGCCCAAAATCACAAATTTGCCTCACGGGGCTTTACAATCTGTACAGGATGCGAAACCCTATGTCCTTTACAGTACGACCCTCTCATCGGATAAGGAAAAGGAAAAAAAATTTTAACAGGGAAAAAAAGGGTTTAAACCTCAGGAAGAGCAACAGAGAAGGGATCTCCCTCCCAGGATGGACAGACGTGCAATAGATGTCGTGTATACAGAGTAACAACAAAATGAAAATACAACATAGATAATCCTTATGACAAAAAATAATACAGATAATGTGAATATAAGTGAGAAGGTGGATCAAGGAGGATGTCAAGCAGCTTCCCGGTGTCGCCAAACAAATAGAGTCAGAACAATACAACCTCCTCTCCACGCCAAACAGATAGAGCCAGAGCAACACAACCTCCTCTTCATGCCAAACAGATAGAGCCAGAGCAACACAACCTCCTCTCCACGCTAAACAGGTAGAGTCAGAGCAACACAACCTCCTCTCCACGCTAAACAGGTAGAGTCAGAGCAACACAACCTCCTCTCCACGCCAAACAGATAGAGCCAGAGCAACACAACCTCCTCTCCACGCCAAACAGATAGAGCCAGAGCAACACAACCTCCTCTCCACGCCAGATAGATAGAGCCAGAGCCCATCCCCATCTAGACAACATTGTGTAATATTGGTGCATTATTGATGGTCTGGTCAACATTAATCAATTAAAATTCTCAAGTGAATATTTGCATTTTTTGTCTCTTCAACTCTGCTGCTTTCAAAAGTTTAGGAAAGAAAATACAAAGACAGCGAGATACATAAAATGACCCAGCCAAACACATCCACCGAAACACACACAAACAGCAACACACACGATGACGGATGAAAAGGAAAATCCTGTTCTAACCCACGTCATTCCTCAAAAATGATTAATTATAAAGACTTGACAATGATGTCAAAATTAAAATGTTGTAGAGGAAATGTGTTAATCAGCGATTAGCCAGAAAAACAGAAAAAAAAAACATTGTCCCTTTCATAAAGATACATCGCCCGTCATGTGACATTTCACACCGTGTGAAGAATTTGACAAGTTCATCCAGCAGCCTGTACGCATTGCGGAGGCTGGAGCCAAAGTGGAGCCGTGTTTCCTCCACAAACGTGTCCTTTTGTTCATCTAAAAAATCTGCCTGCCCAATTCACAGTGCAGCTTTACGCCCCCACAAACACCTTCCACCTTAACAAACTCCCACATCCACCTTGACATGCACATGCAGGCAAAACACACTCTTAAGAAAAAACATATTCTTCAAGGATTTTCTTCATAATGTAAAGTGATGTCAGTTTGCAAAAAGTTGCTTATGAATCATTACCATTATTTGTTCTATCTATATTATGACTATTATGTTCTTGTGTTTATATTCCATTAACTAAACCAGTGTTTAGATGCACCTGTTTTGCACAGTAATTATTTAAATTTCCTAAATTGGTTTGTGGTATTTTGTTAATTAATTTATTTATTTATTTCATCATGCAAATGTATTCAGTTTCTAACATGACTGTGTTTTGTTTCTTTGTTAAAAACGTGAAAGTTTGTAGTGGAGGTGTGGAGGCTAGGAAAATGGACTCATAGTTTCACTTTGACTTTCTAAAATCTCTTACTGTCTGGCCGGTCTAATCCAGATGCAAGAAGCACTGACTTGATTAAAATGTTGATAGGCTCATCCAGATCACTTTCAGTTATTAAGGCTCTGCTTTCACCTCTCAGACTACAGTCCGCCATACTTTATTTGTGGAGGTTGTTGGGGCCGTATGCTGCCTGAAAAGAAGGCACAATGACACAACCCAGGCTTTAAATAGTACTTAACATCCACAAACAAAATCTATATTTTTGTTTTTGCATTCTCTTAAAAATATGCTAAAATGAACCATCAATCAAAGATAATGCAGTTAAGTTAAGATGCAAATACAACTTTATTGACGTCAAGCCCTTTTCATACATTATACAGTATCTACATGTTAACGTGATGGCATTTCATCATTTAGACACTTTATATCTTTTTTCAGGATTTAACGTCATTAGATGTTTTATAAAATCCAGTGGTGCACAAGGAAGGGACCCGTTTAATATTTCCACACATGCTGTATGTAAAACATTTTGCTGGTGCTGGTCTGATTATGAGATTATATGATTTTTTTTTTAACCTCTTTTTGTCCTGATATCTCATGTGAGAAGAATCTCCATACCACAGTGCAGCTCAACTGTCATTTCAGACTAACGCAGTCCGTCATTTTACACACCGTGTAAGTAGCAATTGCACTTGCGCCTGTCTGTACGCCCATATGGGTGTGTTGGTCTTAAAATGAGGTGTGGTCAGGCTGCTTTGTTGGCGCAATGCAACCTTTTGCCATTGACCAACAAAAACCTAGTCTTAAGTCTTTGACCCTAAAGACCCTTATGCTTTACTTTGCGCCCAAATCATGCGCCGTTTAACTAGCAAAAGTGGAGTTGGACATGCCTTAAATTGCACTTGCACTATGCACTTTAGACCATGCGCTATAGATTGTTTAAATAGGGCTCAATGAATTTATTACAGTGATGTTAGACCTTGGTACCTTGTGCTGCTGCAGCCTTTAAATGAATCGAATGGCCTTCGATTCAGATTGGTGCTGCGTTGCAAATGATATAAAAATGTTACAGGCCCGACCTAATAAGACTGACGTTGTCACTTTTACAAGAGACCGTGGTGCTTATTCAGACATGAGATCAACATGTTTAATTGGCACCAGATCAGGTTTCTATGAAGAAAACAAAATGTGATTTTAAGAAGTGCATGAACAATATAGACATAATCATGAAGGTTAACTAAATACTTTCTCATTTGCTATATTTATTTAAATGTGTATAAATGAGGGGTTCACTTGAGCTCTGGGCCTCTATTAAAGCCAGATTTATAGTTGACGCAGGAGGTTAACGGGGGTAGATACACACTGGGGAGATTTTGATTTATGGTTCAGTGTCGGATTTGAACCGCCGATAGCATCACGGCAACACTTGGCGAATGGATCGCACGTGATCAGGCGGTATCGTCTTTTCAATCATATTCCCTACAGTGACTGTGTTTACACTCTTCCATTTACCGTATACTAGTGACGGGTCGTGACTTCCCCTGTGTAATCACCGTATTCACGTCGTTTCATTCTGATAGAAAGTGGTGATCAAGGTTATCAGAAGAGTTGCGGTGGGAAATGGCTTTGCTAGATGTGTTATTGAAAAGGAGGTTATTTTTTTTATTAACTCATTTCTTATTAACAGTTAATGTTGTCCACACATGTTATCTGTTTAGCTGCAGATTTCATGTGTGAAAACTTGATTAAACATACAAATTTAGACATTTCCAACAAAACTTAAATAATAAGGATCTAGATTTTGATACAGGAGGCCCAATCCCAATGTTCACTATCACAGACTCTGAGACTTTGAGGCACGTTCCAAGGCAGTGGGCCTTGAACCTTTTGGGTGCCTGGACTTCTTGGGCCCCGGAGCAATTGCCCACTTTGCCCTGTCGGTAATCCAGCCT
>CAKAKQ010033395.1:0-11935 GCA_916700675.1 Helicolenus avius
TTTTTTTTTTTTTTTAAAGTATCATTTCCTGAAGTGAATGCTGATTTCAGATGATACCTGGTTTCAAGTTTTCCTCTTCCTGCCTGAAACTTCAATTGAAATCTGTCTGCATTTAATTGAAATATTAGATTTATGGAATAGTGTGTCAAAAAGATGCCTGATGCTGATGTACAAACTGGGCTACAACAGACATCATGCAGTATTTTTCACATCCTATATTAACCTCTAATGCAGAAATGTTAAAAAAGAAGAATAATTCAATTCAATGACGATCATCAGAGACTCATGAAGGACCTATGACGCACTCAATATAATATCATTCTTTGAAGCAGCAACATATGTACGCTCTTCAACAGCTGATATTGAATCATACATTACCCGCTATACATGTAAGTGATACAAGATGTGAGTGAAGTACATACTTCCCTTCATGTGCGTTATGTAATGTGTAGACAGAGAGATCCAGGTTGCTTTAAATAGCTGCTGTGGGAATGCAGTTCTGCGTAGGACGGATATAGATACTGGGCTGACCTGTGTCATCACTTAAGAAGGTGTGGAATCTGCAGACCAGTGGCGGAGAAACACACACACACAATCTGTGTGACATTTACAGCTGGTAAAATGAGGTCCGGCTATGCCGGTGATTAAACAGCTGTCACAGATTCTGAACATAATATGTGCTGTTTGTATAATTGTTGAATGAATTAACCTTAGTTGCCATGTATGTCATGTAGATTAGATTAGCATAATTAAAGATAATTAACGTCAGAGGTAAATTAAATAGCCGAAACAAATATGGAATAAATAAAATGGAGTGAAATCGTATGTTTTATTTAAACATATTTCCCATCAGTCTGAGCTGCAGGCTACTTTGTGTTTAGTGCTAAATAGCAAATGCTAGCAAGTTAACAGGCTAAACTAAGATGAACATGGTAAACATTATACCAGTGGGCAACTCTGGGTCTGAAAAGTGAAGCCAATACGGAAGTGCCTTAAACTTGCATTCTTTCTAATATCCAGCAGGGGGCGACTCCTCTGGTTGCAAAAAGAAGTTTGATTGTATAGAAGTCTATGAGAAAATGAGCCTACTTCTGATTTATTACCTCAGTAAATATTGTAAACATGAGTTTATGGTCTCTTTAAAAAAAAAATCATAAAAGTGGTGTGCATTTGTGAAGATTATCTTGCTGCACAAAAGTAAGTATCATAAACGTGTCTATTGCAGGAAATAAATTCTGTAGCAAAATCTAAAACCCAATGGAAAAATCCCATTGGCTGTTTGTCTAGGGAACCAGGGCGATGCTAACTTCCTGGTTGGCCTACAAACATACGTCATCCCTGGAGCAATCTATTGTAACATTTCCATCACATCATCAATTAATTTATTGTCTAATTCAGCGTTCGGTTGTACTTAGCTCCACCCTCTTGTGTCACTTCTGGTTGCAAAGAACCAAGATGGCGACGGCCAAAATGTCGAACTCGAGGCTTCAAAACAGCAGTCCACAAACAATGGGTGATGTCACGGTGACTACATTGACTTCTTATATACAGTCTATGCATTATACAGTACCTGCTAAACGTCAGCATGTTAACATTGCAGGCTACCCGTGACCATGTTTTCATGCTATCGTTAGCATTTAGCTCAAAGCACGACTGTGCCTCAGTAAAGCTTCACAAAGCAGCTAGCATGGCTGGAGACTAGTCTTGATGGATTATACAGTGAAGAAACCAGCTACAATGGACCTCAAAAACACATTGTTCCTTTCAAATACTTTGTCTACAAAGGGCGTAACGAGTGTGTCTAGATGTTTCATTAATACGGTGTATTTGAAGTGTAGCCTAGTGTAGAGACAGGTATTTGAACTGCATGTAGCGTCTCCTCTCATTTTAACATGACAGTGTGGTCAATGGTTCGCGCACTGAAAGAGCTAAAATCAACTCTTTGTGTTAAACGGCGCAGAGCAGGAGGAGGGAAAAAAGACGATTACTATTCAAAGCCTTTAAATGAATTTAAAAACAGTTACTTTAGTGCATTTGCAATTCAATCACTGTGTCTCGGATTAATGCAGAAAATGCCATTTGCATTCCTACTTCGAGCTGAGCTGTGTGCACCGATGCACACGAGGATCACAGTAGCGAGCCTCATTTAAATGATATTCTGCTACGTTATTATCATCCGTGATCACCTGTATAGCTCATTACTGCCTGGGATCTGTGAGACATAAACCTGCAGAGCAACATATGTACTCTGTACAGTGCGCTGCATTGTAGAAAAATCAGCAAGTGCACTTTACAGAACAGCAGGACGCATGGTTTGATGCTGCTCAGATCCCTCCTACTGTTCAGCAGCACTTCCCTCTGAGGCTTTATTGTGTTTTCATGATGCAACATGCTTGGCAGCTGGCAGAGTTGCAGAGCCTTGTCTGCTCCAAGTAAAAGACACGGCATAAGCCCTAATGTTTTGTGACTAGAATTTTGATCATTTAAAATCTTTCTTTCACACTTGTTTTTCGCTGCTCTCCCTCTCTCTTCTCCCCAGCTCTCTCTCTCTCTGCTTCAGCCTCTCTGTCTGTGCGAGAGTCACAGAATCACAGAATAATGAGTTCCTCATCCTCCTGCTGCGGTGAGCCGCGCTCACTGTTGCAACCCAGGGCTTCTTTGATATGGATTCTGTTTAAATCAGCCGTCCCACTTATTGTTGGGTTTCCTTGAAAAGGTCGTACTCTCATTAAAACCAATCAACACTGGAAGTTTTAAGATCACTTTTGCCCTTTCGAAAAGGACGCCGAGAGTGGAACAGATTATCCTTTCAAATCAAACTCTGACCACAAAAAAAAAAGTGAGATTCTGCCACATCAAAGACACAGAGGTGGATGTTCCCTATCTCACACTGATTTTATTTCATGAAATTAAATTGCACTGCTGTCACGCGTGAAATGTGATGTTACTAAATAAAATGGATTTCATTTAATGGAAAACAAGGAAATCTATGTTAGTACAGCAGGCCTGAAGCCACATCATATGAATGACCATGTGTGCTCTGTCTGTACCTCCATAGTAACAGAGATTAAATTAGCACTGCAATGCAGTGATGTCTGGTATGCAGGCTACAATATCGTGTTTACTCAAAGCTACTGTACTGACTCTGACTTCACACGCAGAGAGAGCAGAGCAAATCTCTGCCCAAACTTCTCCTGGCCTCAACATGTGAGACTATATGAGTGTAATTGACGCACAGCAGGCCTGTCAAGCTTCGGATTTCTCCATACGTTGAAGTGGATGGCGCATGAGTCTGTAATAACAGTGATGTTTGGTATCTCAAGAGTGGTGTTCCAAAAGCAAACATATAAAAGCAAAAGTATGGAATGGATTATACGATCTGCCTAAACTGCAAACGTAAGCTAACTACCCAGTGACATTAGGTTACTTCCAAAGTCCAGCACTGTATCATTAGCTAACACCGGTATTATGTGGGGGTACAGGTTACGTTAGAAAAAGCCCAGCTCAGGACAGATTTACTATGTGGGATGCTACAGTGTTAGGCTATATCATGTTTAGAGTAGCCCATACTTGCCAACCTTGAAATCTGATAAATAGGGAGGAATAATGAGCCGTCAGAACAATGGCATGGCACCGGAGGTACTGATCTGAGGGGACATAGGGCTCAGAGAACGCTCCAGGGTTATGTCAGAAGAACAAAGTTGCCTCTTTATTTCCATTTTTTCGATTTATCATCAACTGTACATGAATGCTTGTTAGCAATCATGTATGTAACGCTAGCCATCAAGTGCTTCAGACCATTTTACATGGCTCTAGTTGTCAAACCAGTTGATCAAAGTTTCAGCTGACTCACAAGAGCTACTGTATACTTGATTAGCCAGGCTAACTACAGTTAATGAAATCTGAAAGAGATTTTTAACTTAAAGGTGCAGTGTGTAGAATCTGGTGGCATTTAGCGGTGTGGTTGCAGATTGCAACCAAAAGTTCTGTGTGCCAAGTGTAAAGGAGAACCACGGTGGCCGACGCGAAAATGTAAAAAAAACATGAATGGCCCTATCTAGTTTGGTTTGTCCGTTTTGGGCTACTGTAGAAACTCGGCTCCGTGAAGAGGACCCGCTCTCTATGTAGATATAAATGTCTCATTCTATGCCAAGCACTTAATATTACATTCTATTTCTGCCAATATATCCCACTAAATGCTACACACTCTTCCTTTAAGTACGAATTTTGAGTGTAAAATCTGTGTTAGAAAGTAAAATTTGACAGGAGGTAGCGACACTAACTAAGGGATTTGGGGCTCAATGAAGGGTCATTTTATTTACGTGCTATCTATTCAGAAAACGTCATCATGCTGCTGAGTTGCCAGAAGGCTGAGCCGTCCCACCTCTTAATGCTGATACCAGTGTGACTTTTGTATCGGTGCGTGGAGAGACAAACACTCCCACACACTGCTCCATATCTCTCAGTTTATCTTGAGACGGCTGCTCGACAGTCTGTGGCTCATCGGTGACGTCACGGATCATAAAAAAAGCACAGATGAGTAATATCAGATTGTACTCAATGTGATAACAAGGCTTGATAAAGTGTCCGGTGAGGACAGGAAGGCAGGTAAAGACTGAGGAGACTGAGACAACTAATTATGAAATCAAGATGTATGTCTCTGCCCACAGAAGTAGAAATACAGGAGGAAGCCAAGAGATTTGATTAGAAAATGGAAGGGTTGGGTAGTAGACAGCAGTGTTTACAGTCATTGCTTGAACCCATTGAACTTCATGCAGATTCTGCAGAGGATAAACATAATCCCACAGTTGAACTTAAAGTGACTCCGGAAATAAATAGCCATTATTTCCTTGATGACTGTCATCATCACCAACTACCCACAACAACTGTAATAGCTTTGGTTGAAATATTTATGTGTGATGTGTTCAGGTGGCGCTGTGAATTAAACACCGCCTTAAAAAAAGAACACAGAAAAAATATTTGCAACAGTTCCAGCGGTGATGAATGAGGCCGTTCCGTTCAGTTTCCAAAATAGAGGAGTGCAATAACATGGGTGTGTGAGGAACTCGGTGTGAATGAATTGTTTTGGCTGCGATCCAGAGAGTTCCTCCGGCAGAGCCAGTTAAAACACAGATAGCGGCGCGGCTCATTGTTGTGTTGGGATCCGCCCCAGAGCTGGGATTTGTGCGTATGGAGTACAAAAAAACAAGGGAAATGAAATAGTAGCGCAAACTGGAAAGGGAGGGAATCTGGCATTAATGCAGGAGGGGTGTGATGTGACAGCAGGGGTTATACGGGGTGAGGAGGTGTCCTTAGGGAGGAGGTGAAACTTAACAAAGGCGTTCACAAGCTCAGACAAGTACAGTGAGCTGTGCTGGAGGTTCTGAGGAAAAACACTGGTGTAACCCATCACCCATGTATAGTACACTGTATACCCTGTTTACTGCTGTGGTGTCACTATTAGGAAAGAATGTGGAGGGGCATGGCAGCAGGATGATGTTGAGACGTTTGCAACTCAATTTTAGATGTTTTTTTTCAATTTTAAAGGAATAGTTCAACATTCTGTGAAATATATGCTTTGTTGTTGAGAGTTAGTTGAAATGACTGATGGTAAATATGAAGCTAGTGTCAGCAGTCGGTGAGCTCAACTTACAGTACAGCACAAAGACTAGAGCTCTGTCCAAAAGATAAAGAAATCCATCTACCAGCACCTCTAAAGGGGTTTCCGTTCTAAAGGTCTTTGCACACCAAGTCCGTATTTTTCGTATGTGTTTTTTTAATCCGTCATCCAATAAAAAATGGAATGCAATGGATAGCGCTAGTCCCAAACGGGGCTAATGAATGAATGATGTTAGCAAGAAGCTATCGTTTGGCGTTCTAATCTTTCCTACATCCTTTGTTTTGTGACCATTCCTGATTCCAGGCTGTTCTGCCATGGAATAGAATGCTGTCATATAGAGTGGAATAGAATGGAATAGAATGCTGTCATATAGAGCAGAATAGAATGGAATAGAATGCTGTCATATAGAGCGGAATAGAATGGAATAGAATGCTGTCATATAGAGCGGAAGAGAATGCTTTCATATAGAATGGAGTAGAATGCTGTCTTATAGAATGGAATAGAATGCTGTCATATAGAATGGAATAGAATGCTGTCATATAGAGTGGAATAGAATGGAATAGAATGTTGTGATATAGAGAGAAATAGAATGGAATAGAATGCTGTCAAATAGAGTGGAATAGAATACTGTCATATAGAGTGGAATAGAATGGAATAGAATGCTGTCATATAGAGCGGAATAGAATGGAATATAATGCTGTCATATAGAGCGGAATAGAATGGAATATAATGCTGTCATATAGAGCGGAATAGAATGGAATAGAATGTCGTCATATAGAGCGGAATAGAATGGAATAGAATGCTGTCATATAGAGAGAAATAGAATGCTTTCATATAGAATGGAATAGAATGCTGTCATATAGAACGGAATAGAATGCTGTCATATGCTCTATATAGAATGGAATAGAATGCTGTCATATAGAGCGGAATAGAATGCTTTCATATAGAATGGAATAGAATGCTGTCATATAGAACGGAATAGAATGCTGTCATATAGAGCGGAATAGAATGCTTTCATATAGAATGGAATAGAATGCTGTCACATAGAGTGGAATAGAATGCTGTCATATAGAGTGGAGTAGAATGGAATAGAATGCTGTCATATAGAGCGGAATAGAATGGAATATAATGCTGTCATATAGAGCGGAATAGAATGGAATAGAATGCTTTCATATAGAGTGGAATAGAATGCTGTCATATAGAGCGGAATAGAATGGAATAGAATGCTGTCATAAAGAGTGGAATAGAATGGAATAGAATGCTTTCATATAGAGTGGAATAGAATGCTGTCATATAGAGCGGAATAGAATGGAATAGAATGCTGTCATAAAGAGTGGAATAGAATGGAATATAATGCTGTCATATAGAGTGGAATAGAATGCTGTCATATAGAGCGGACTAGAATGCTTTCATATAGAATGGAATAGAATGCTTTCATAAAGAGTGGAATAGAATGGAATAGAATGCTATCATATAGAGCGGAATAGAATGCTGTCATATAAAGCGGAATAGAATGGAATAGAATGCTGTCATATAGAGTGGAATAGAATGCTGTCATATAGAGCGGAATAGAATGCTTTCATATAGAATGGAATAGAATGCTGTCATATAGAGCGGAATAGAATGCTTTCATATAGAATGGAATAGAATGCTGTCATATAGAGCGGAATAGAATGGAATAGAATGCTTTCATATAGAGATGGAATAGAATGCTGTCATATAGAGCGGAATAGAATGGAATAGAATGCTGTCATATAGAGCGGAATAGAATGCTTTCATATAGAGCGGAATAGAATGCTTTCATATAGAATGGAATAGAATGCTGTCATATAGAGCGGAATAGAAAGGAATAGAATGCTTTCATATAGAATGGAATAGAATGCTGTCATATAGAGTGGAATAGAATGGAATAGAATGCTGTCATATAGAGCGGAATAGAATGCTTTCATATAGAATGGAATAGAATGTTGTCATATAGAGCGGAATAGAATGCTTTCATATAGAATGGAATAGAATGCTGTCATATAGAGTGGAATAGAATGGAATAGAATGCTGTGATATAGAGAGGAATAGTATGGAATAGAATACTGTCATATAGAGCGGAATAGAATGCTTTCATATAGAATGGAATAGAATGCTGTCATATAGAGCGGAATAGAATGCTTTCATATAGAGTGGAATAGAACAGCTGTCATATAGAATGGAATAGAATGCTTTATAAAGAGTGGAATAGAATGCTTTCATATAGAATGGAATAGAATGCTTTATAAAGAGTGGAATAGAATGGAATAGAATGCTATCATATAGAGCGGAATAGAATGGAATAGAATGCTTTCATATAGAGTGGAATAGAATGCTGTCATATAAAGCGGAATAGAATGGAATAGAATGCTGTCATATAGAGTGGAATAGAATGCTGTCATATAGAGCGGAATAGAATGCTTTCATATAGAATGGAATAGAATGCTGTCATATAGAGCGGAATAGAATGCTGTCATATAGAGCGGAATAGAATGCTTTCATATAGAATGGAATAGAATGCTGTCATATAGAGCGGAATAGAATGCTTTCATATAGAATGGAATAGAATGCTGTCATATAGAGCGGAATAGAATGGAATAGAATGCTGTCATATAGAATGGAATAGAATGCTGTCATATAGAGTGGAATAGAATGCTGTCATATAGGGTGGAATAGAATGGAATAGAATGCTGTCATAAAGAGCGGAATAGAATGGGATAGAATGCTGTCATATAGAGTGGAATAGAATGCTTTCATATAGAATGGAATAGAATGCTGTCATATAGAGTGGAATAGAATGGAATAGAATGCTGTCATATAGAGCGGAATAAAATGGAATAGAATGCTTTCATATAGAGTGGAATAGAATGCTGTCATATAGAGTGGAATAGAATGCTGTCACATAGAGTGGAATAGAATGCTGTCATATAGAGCGGAATAGAATGCTTTCATATAGAATGGATAGAATGTTGTCATATAGAATGGAATAGAATGCTTTCATATAGAGCGGAATAGAATGCTGTCATATAGAGTGGAATAGAATGGAATAGAATGCTGTCATATAGAGCGGAATAGAATGCTTTCATATAGAGCGGAATAGAATGCTTTCATATAGAATGGAATAGAATGCTGTCATATAGAATGGAATAGAATGCTGTCATTTAAAGGGGAATAGAATGGAATAGAATGCTGTGATATAGAGAGGAATAGAATGGAATAGAATGCCGTCATATAGAGTGGAATAGAATGCTGTTATATAGAGTGGAATAGAATGCTGTCATATAGAGCGCAATAGAATGCTTTCATATAGAACAGCCACAAACGTTACACCTCATTTCAATTCCTCCAAAACTTGCACATCAGCTAGATGATACCAGAGTTAACATACACACATAAGCCTGTATTCAAGATGCTAATGCATTGTAGGGTTTTATCACTCTGCGACATCGAGGTGTAAATGCATCGAATAACACATGCAGTTTCCATAAAAGATCTGTTCAGCCCCCTCCTCCTTTTCCCAGTAGCTATTTCACAGCGAGTTCTCCAGAGATAAGCCTGTCCTTCATGTGCTGTGTCTAAGCACAGAGCCCAGATTACATGGCCATGGAGGATTCCCTACTGGCTGCCTGCTCCTCCACCACATCTCCTGGACATAAACAAGGAGGATGCTGCAGAGAGTGAACAAGCTTCCACTGTGCTCTGCGTCTTTGTAATCTTGTACGGGCTGTGTATCTTTGTAATCCCATACGCCACGACTGCTGTTAGAATAGCCTCGGTGCTGCCATGGATCCATGAATACAGAGTCGGTGGACTCTGGACTCTAATCACCAAGGCACCTTATGAAGAGCTTACACCTCCAAGATACTGTTGCTTTCTCTGCTATCAGTTTATGGAACTGCCTGCAAAGCAAAAACCACATTATTATTATATATATAAATAGGATGGGAGGGGGAAACCTTACATAGGAGCCAATCTAAAAGGCAGTTTACTTTATTTCCAAGGTATATTCGATGATTTTTGATTCAGTTTTTAAAGTCTTCTTTGTCTTTAGGTAATGATAGAACTAAGAGTTTTAAATAGTTCTTGGAAATGGACCTAAATAAATACCAGAAAATAAAGGTGACACTGACTTTATACTCCACCTTACACTGTAAAGTGGACTGTATAACATGCAGGAGAACATAGTTCATGTCCTGTTACAGACCTGTAATCAATATGTCTTTTTATTAACTATAACCATGATCTTTCCCCAACGTTACCCACGTGTTTTAGCTACTTTACCCTCACCATACCTTAACCAAAGCTTCTATGCTATAACAGCCCGTTCTCACTCCCAACTCGTCAAATACCGCCATTTGGTTAAGTGCCCCTCCGCATCGGGAACCGACGCACGGAAGGACTCTTAAGCAACAGTAGGCCTATGTGACAAACCGGGCTTTCAACTAACTCCAATTTAAACCCACCTGCGGCGTTATTCGTCGGTTGGAATGACGTAGTATTAATAGTGTGAGAGTCCGCTGAGGGCGGGCGGGACCGGTGTCGGATGGGCCAAACAAACACAAAACTAAAAATCTTAAACATCTTATTTTGTCACGTCAGTCTTTAGTCACGTGACTCATTGGTATCGTCAGTCTCATGAGTCGCTGGTCAGTGAAGTTAACATCAATCACGACCGTTTCCTCAACCTCACTAAGTGGTTGTGTTGCCTAAACCTGACTTCCTGTGAAAACGGAAGTTTATTTTGAAAGAACATTATGCATGTAACGAGCGTATATTGACACGCCGTCCCTGGTCCGTCCAAAAGTAACGCAAGAGGGGTACCTTGTGCGTTAATCGATGCCGATGCCGGGGGGCACTGGCCAAGCGGCAGTATTTGACGAGTTGGGAGTGACAATGTGTTGGCCATAACCATAACCATAACCGTACTTGCCATGCACAGATATTGTAGAAAGCAAGAATTTGAAATGTTTAAGATGTTGGCATTGAATGTAATCCAGGGTTTTGCAGAATCAGCTTTCTCGTCTGGCGATAAGGTTTCTGGAATCTTTCCCTTACTTACCTATAGGTAGTGTTAGTTACCTAAACTTTTTGAGAGATCCTTTATTGATTTGTTTGGAAAGAGGATTTACTCGTAGGGGAAAAACAGAACAGAACAGAACAAACTGAATTTCTGTCTTTTGTTGTTATTAGCCAATCCAACAGCATCCAATCAAGTTGCAGGAGAAAACCATGAATAACTAACCTTAAGTTACTGTGTGCCATTTGGCGCCAGTTACTCTGTTGTTAAAATGGTATTATATTTGGTGAAGAGCACCGTAAGACTTGTCTAGGACTCAAAACTCAAGGTTTAGGACTTGGAACTAAGGGTGCAAAGACTTGAGACTTACTTATGACTCCCTCCTCTGATTCATGAAATACTCATGTTACGTGTTTTGTTTGGATATGAAGACGCTTCTTTCCAGGAGCATTTTCTTCATCTGCCTTTGACAACTAAACACCGATCTCAAAAGCACCACAATGTTCCATTTTTGTAGATTAAAAGAGAAGATTTTTTTCTTCGTTTTGTATCTGAATGAAGACATTTGCTTCACAAATTTTGATAACAATCTAATTAAATGTCAACAGCTTTTAAATATAGCATCAATTCTGTATGCTCCATATCCCCTTATGGTCTAATGCTAAAAGCGTACTCAGTTTCAAATGACAGATGAAAGCTCTCTAATGGCTTGTATCCTGAGAACTTTGGAATTTAAAAAGGAAAAGGATCGGGGGCCAATAAAGTTTGAGAAACCCTGATCTATGTTCAATATGAACCGTTTTATATCATGTATTTATCTGTTAAACAAATCACTTTCACAATGAGCACACAAGCAACACTTCAAATCATCCGCACTCTCTT
This sequence comes from Helicolenus avius, assembly GCA_916700675.1. Classification (NCBI taxonomy): domain Eukaryota; kingdom Metazoa; phylum Chordata; class Actinopteri; order Perciformes; family Sebastidae; genus Helicolenus; species Helicolenus avius. The sequence continues at coordinate 11,541 of CAKAKQ010033395.1, forward strand.
CAGAGCTGCCAATTTACATATCGTAGTGTGAACATTTCGGCGTGCACTGATTTTGTCTTTGCATGTTGCAGCAGCATGTTGGCAATACTCTGGTGAAAAAATCCTCCTCCTCCTCCTCCCCCTTCTTGTTCTGCTCGTCCTCAGATAACTGCCTCCAGCAGAAGATGTCCTGTCGGCACCTGGCACCCAGGGAGAGGAAGGCCTGCTATTCCCCACCTCACGCACACACACACACATACACACACACTCTGAATGTGGGCGTCTGTGTGTGAGAGAGGAGAACATGTGCACGCATGCTATGGCACTGCTACTCTGCATGTCTTTGTGTGCATGTGTGTTTGTGTGTGTGTGTGTGTGTGCTGCATTATTATTGTGTGCCTGTGAGCTGGTGTTGT
>CAKAKQ010033396.1:0-13481 GCA_916700675.1 Helicolenus avius
TGGGAGAGTCACTTTAATGGCCCATTGACGGCACAACAATTAACGTGTTTTGTTCCCTCGTGGCTGGGTTGTACAGCTCTGGATCACTGGTTGCGAGATTGGCCATGACAGCATGACATCAGGTTGCGTTTCTCCAAAAGTTGATTCTGTTTCTACTTTTACTTTTTTTTTTTTTTTTTTTCGGCGAACCCCAAATGCACAACCACGATTTCAAAATGAATGGGAGGACTTGCCGGATCTGGTGTCAATGAAGTCCTTTAGGTTTCAAACTTGAAGCAAGGCCTACCAATAAGCTAGATGTTGTCCTTCAGGCTGATGTTGCATTTGTTTCTGTTAAAACCCAGTCCACACCCATTAGAGTTAATTCATACTTCTGGTTAGTTTTTAAATTTTGCTGCCAGAGCTCTGAGTTTTCATCCCCAAATAACTGTAACTGAAACATCTTAATTACTTAATAAAACATGACCATTTTGTGGTGCACACATTTTTAACAAAATTTCAGCATGATTTGGCATAATTTTCCAGATGAGATTTAATCCATGCTTCACAGTAGAATTCCCTTCCTAAATTAGAGATGATCTTTCAGGGACATGTTTATGGAGAGTTGTCTGACCTGTCAAAACTGGAGGCAGAACAAAACAAATACAGGCTGCAATATGGTCATTATTATAGAGCGCGATGGTCCAAATTTTAGATTTTTCTCACGATTGAAACTGTTAAGTCAAACATCTTTAGTTGGAGAAGCCCACTGTAATGACACCTCCTTTGTTCTCTGGACTGAAGCTCTTACCCTGACTTGATATCACAAGGGATGGTTAAATCAGTTCCTGTGTAGCGGTAAGAAAAATGTCTGTTCTATTTAACTAACAGGAACATGCTCCTTGACCTTAATGACATCACTTCTTCTACGGAGAAGGCCTTTGCATGCACAGATGGAGATTCATTAAAGCCGGGCTACATCACTGTGTGTGTATGTGAGAGAGAAGGAACTCTGTGTGCCAGCTCCACGTTAAAGTCTGATGCGCTCATTATCCCCTTTGGGCATAATAACAATAACAACAAACAATACAACAGCACCGACACATACATAAATACATACATATATGGCCATCTAATGCATCCCTGTGTCATTAATCTCCAGACGTTTTTGGCTTTCCCTCACTAGTCAACAAGTGGGTTAGTCAAATGGAGGAAATGGAAAATAAAAGTGAGTCCACCACAGAGGAAACAAGCCAATGAAAGTTGTCCACCAAAATTGGAGATAATTGTGTACTGTTGTGTGCTTTTAACAGGCCGAGTTAATCACTTTTGTCCGATAATTAGCATTTCAGGAAATCCATAAAGCGAATGCCATCCCTCATGCTGGTTCCATTAACACACTTTACTTAACCATGTTATAAAGAAATTGGAGCAAATAAAAAGGAATGTATGAAAAGCTTCGCCCCTCTTCTTCTCCTCCTCCTCATTCCTTTTAAATTTCTAATTGGGTTTCGTCTTGAAAAAAAGAAACTTGTAATTTAATATTTTCAAAGTAACCCTTTAAAACACATGTTGTGAGCGCTAAAGGGAGCTGAACAACTTTCACACAGGAGGTGCAAAGTGTGTGTGCCACTCGCAGCAGGCGTGCGGCTTAAAACATTAAAGTGTAGTCCCCTACTGTAATCCACCATTTCTTTTAATTTGACCTCTTTATGTGATTACATGTTGCGGCAGGTAAAGTCTCAGCGAAGAAGTTTTGTTTTCTTTCATGTCTCCCACCGGGCTGAATCATCATAAACATTGTAAACACGAGTTTATGGTCTCAATCACTAGTTTCAAGTCTTCTTCAATACAGCATGATGTTCATTTAGTAAATTATGGTCCCATTTAGAGTCAAATAGACCATAAAGTAGGGGATGCTTTAGGGTGTGGCTACCTTGTGATTGACAGGTCGCTACCACAGCATTGTCCGTGTTTTTGTTGTACAACTTTAACCGTTTCACTATGTGTTTTCAGTTCATGAAAGTTAATTGTAAGATTTTTGGTCGCATTAAAAAATACCTTATTCAGTGTTTGTTTGTACTTAGCTCCACCCTCTCATGACACTTCTGGTTGGAAAAAAACAAGATGGCGATGGCCAAAATGCCCAACTTGAGCTTAAAAAACGGCAGTCCACAAATCAATGGGTGACGTCACGGTGACTACGTCCACTTCTTATATACAGTACAGTCTAGGTCTCCACCAACTCCTGAATTATCTGTCTCTTTAGCTGCTAAATGCTCCACTATGTTCACCAGCTAGTTGCTAACTGTGTACGTCTGGAAACAATGCTGATGAGAGCAGTGAGACTGAACCAAATCTGTAAAGTTGCATGTCAGAAAATCAAAACAATGAGCGTAAAAACACTAAAACAGTTGGGTGTTGAGAGTAGGGTTTATCACTATGAACAATTACACAGTCATTTGATTCATTGTTAATATATAATAATACAGATTTTATCAGCTTTAATGTATTGTTGTGTATTGTTATCGTTATAATCTCCAGTAGATGTAATACATCTGTGTTCTTTTGAAGTGGTGAAAAGCGATCAAACTGAAAGTGTGAGTAAGGGAATGAGGGAGGTGTTCCTCCTTTTCGGAAATGGCTCTAAATCTGATTAACAGCATTCCTTGTTTGTCACTAATGCTACATCCTGGCTACAGAACAGTCAGCTGTCTCTGCTGTTTCCAGGAAGTCTGTAAGTGTGTACGTCCATCACACATTTCAATAGATTCCACGCCACCATTGCATACTTAAACAGAGACCACACACACTTCTTCATATCAAAGGAAACGATTAAATATGTGGCCGAGCAGAGGCTAATCTGCAGAGCTAGTTTGATATGAAAGAGGAAGTGTTTCTGCCGTCCTCATAATCTGAAGGATACAGAGAGTCATAACTCTTTCAACAGGCAGTATTCCTCTCAAACAAAAGCGGGTGCATGTCACCAACACACTAAATTTACATAGAGCAAGTTCCCATAGTGGACTAGACAATTACGTTAATGCAAACCAATAAACCACAACTATCAGGAGGATCTGCAGAGAAAAAAAAGGCTGAGTGAATGATCCGTGCGTGGAGCTCACTGGCCTGAAATCACAGAGCTGGACGTTGACTGCATTTCATTACACTGATTAGAAAGCCCCCAAAATTGAGCATGAAATGCGTTTGCTGATTACTCAGTTATCAGAGGGAATCGACATATGTAAGCAATTTGATTGGTTGCTAGTGGAGTCACCCTTAAAGCCATCTGTCAGTGTGCTATGAAATGTAAGTGGAGCCTAGGTGTCTCGCCACGTGTCTAGTTGGCTTGTGAAGTTTTCAGCTGTAATTTAATTTCTTGTAGCGTGCTCTATTTCCTTAAACTTGTCTCATTTATTCTAATTCAGTTATATTTCCTGTATTTTCCAGAATGTCTCTTAACACAGAATAGATGGGATGTTTTTGCATTACATGTTTTTCCATTTGATTTCTCCCTGTATGATTGTGTGATGCTGGGGCAAATTGTGAGACTAACAATACTAAGCAACCCAAAATTACATTCCAATACAACTAAACTGTATTCTCAATTACGTTTTAAGGGAAACGTACTTTTTCCCAGATTACAGATGCAGTTTTAAACCATTTTAAACATGTAATTAACGTAAATTTAAACAAAACAACAACAAAAAACGCAACAAAACTACTTCATTGGGTTTAGGCAACAAAACTATTTGGTTAGGTTTAGTAAAAAACATCATGGTTTGGCCTAAAATGATTACGAAATTGAAATAAAACAAGAGCAACAAAACTACTTGGTTAGGTTTAGTAAAGAAAAAACATGTTTTGGATTATTCATGTTTTAGATGTAGAGATATTTCACTGGATAAGTGAAAGATTTGACCTGCTGGTGGCGCTAGATGAAAAGTCAGGGGGATCACCAAAGTTAGCAGGCTTCATAACATTACCATGAATATCTGTCTGTACAAAATTTCATAGCAATCCATACAATATTTGTTGAGATATTTCAGTCTGGACCAAAGTGGTGGACTGACCGACATTGCCATCCTAGAGCCACGCTGCTCAGATGGTTAACAAGGTCTCGCTCATTATCGGATTTTACCATTGATGTTGGAGATACAGTACATGATTTAGTGTCTTACAATCCAATACTTTGGTCCAGAGCATGATATCTCAACAACTACCCAGATTGCCATGAAATCTGTTATGAATATCCCTAGTCACCAGCAGATGTTTCCTATTTAGTTAGTTTATCATGACCTGTAGTCCAGCTTCGCCATTTAGCTTACGCCTATAAACATACTCTCTTGGACAAGTGAGGGACTTTAAATGTTCAGGGTCCCCAGAGGACAAATCCCGACGGTTTGACGGACCCCAAACTTTTCCTCTAGCTCCATGAACGGGCTCAAACTTGCACTTGTACAGAAGAAATATCAGTATGTAATGGACGCAATGAAATTTACTGACCACAGTACTGATACCCAGATAAACCATTTTGATTTTGGACACTACATTTGCTTCTTGAGCCCCAACTTCTGACCAAAATGTAACTTTCATACACAAGATATATCAATCACCAGATTCATTTGATTTGCTTTAGATATTTATAATCCAACAAGGGTCAATTTTGATGTTTTGGTGACCACCTAACCTTTCCTTTAGTACCGACCAAAATTTCAACTTCTACCCAAGAAACGTCATAATCTGAAATGCTTGAAATTTCCTCTAGCATCACATTTAAGACTTTACACACAATTGAGACATCAAAATGTTAGAACTAGATTGCTATGAAATTTGTTTAAGTATCCATGGTTGTCAGAGGATAAAAAGTACAAGTTTGGAAATACTTTGGTCTTTTTTCTAGCACCACCATGATCCTCAGGGGAAGAATCCATCATCTTTTCAAAAGCACCATTCTAAGTGAGAACAGCAAAAATCATGCATATGTATGCTGTTGTGTCAGTATTCAAAATCACACCACCGTACAACAAAAGAACCCCACACCGCAAACTTCGTCACCAATAACTGTTTTTGGGGATTTTTCCCTTAAATGCCTAATCAGAAACTGCTGCTGAACGAAAAGTCAGAACAAAGTTTAATCTGAAAGGTTTGTATTTCATGAGTCTTCACAGAAGACGGCAATGCCAAACTATGACCTTATCGCTTTGCCAAGAATGTTTTTCCCATAAAGGCTAAATGGAGAAATGTGCACTGCACATCTGCGTGATTATGGCCAACAGCTCTTCTTCTATGCATCCCAGTGGTTTGATGGTTACGGGACAAACTTCTCACTCTGTCCACCTAAATCTGTCTCTCCCCATTTCATGTCAGTGTCTTGTCTGTTTTAACTATCCTATGGTTTATTTATTTATTATCATGTTTTTTTTATCAATTTCTTCAATCTGTTTATTTCACAAATCCTTTGTAATTACTTTTTTTTTTTGGAAATACACTTGATTTCATCTTCCTTGGCACAACTTTATTATATCCAGACATTAAAACAAAGTAATTTAGACTTCTCTTATTTGTTTAATTTGGTCATCAGGTGCAAGCAGCCCTAATGCAGATATGGACATGGCTGCAAGCAGAACTTCTGGGGGCCAAGCAATCAGCCTGTTCCCAGACGGGCGCTGTACTAGTACTCGATATAAATACATCCAGTACATCCAGCGTCCAGTAGCCAAATACTTACAAGAAAAGCACAACTTTGGACTCTTTTTCATCTCAATTTTAATCTGCTGAAGTTCAACATATTCTGTATATGTTTGGTTATTCTATCCATTGTTTTGCTATCTACTTTGGGGTTATATCCACTTTCTCTCAATCTGCTTCATCTTCAGTTCCTGATTTCTTTCATTTCCCAAAATGCTCTTCGACATAACAGATGTGAACTTGTTGCTTTTGCCTTTTTCTTTTTTTTAAGTGTCAGAAAACATAAGCGATATGAGTTTTTTTCCAGTTGAGAAAATGTACTGTATTCAGCAATGCTTTTCTCTCATAAGATTTCTCCACATCAGTGAACATTATGAGATTCTCTAGATATTTATGGCACACCACTAAAATCCGTTCATTCTCTGCTGTTTTCATTTTAGTTTTCTCTCACTTAAAAAAAAAAAAAGAATCCAGTTCCTGACCTCCATTACTTCAGCATAATCAAGTCATTGACTGATCATACAACAATCACACACATGCATCACACGCTGCATGCAGACCACTCACACCTGCACTGTGATCTACCTCACACCAATAAAAAGGCTTTCCTGGTTTTGTACTTTCCCAAGCTGGAGGTATGTACTCTTGGCTGCTTCCCCGCTCAGGCCTGGCTGTTTATGTTTGTTCTACAATGAGTTTACGAGTCTTCACTGATGCCGTCACCAAAGTATGCAGGTCGAGGGCTCATCGCATCCTATCCCCAGCACTAACAGGTTGATTTGATAAGGGGGGGGGATTAAGGATAGATTGGTAAAAGTGAACGCCGTCCTCATTTGTTAGCCCTAATTTCTGAATACATCCCCCCTGGCAAGCAAATTTCTTAGTGAGAGCAATTTAGACTTTGCCTGCCTGCCCACCACCTGCCTTTGATAGACCATTCCTGGTACTAAGGATCAGAAAATCTGCAAAAATATCTTGTTGTAGTCATTATGACCTGCAATTATATGTTAACTTTAATACTTAGCCTGTAAAAAAGCATCATTTCACATAATATTTTTCAGTGAGATCATAAAGGGCTCACACATTTACCACCACCATTATTGCCTTTGAATTAAACTGAACTGTCTTGGCAGTCTATGCAGAGACTATGTTGCACTACCAGGAAAATGTGTGATCCCAATCCTTAACCATCATCCTTATCCTCTCAGTGCTGCTGCCCTCCCTCTGCTAAAACAATAAAGGAGACATCAAAGTTACTCTCAAGCACGAGGAGGGAGTGGGCGAGACAGACTTATCTGAACTGCACAAACGGCAACAATCACAAGGGAAAAAGTTGTCTAAAGCCCTATTAGCGTTCCAATCACTCGTATTGTTAGTAATGTTCGACACATATTGCATCATGGAGCCTCCAGGGAAATGAGGAAGGAACAGTGCTATGCAGTGAAGTTAGCTCAGGCTTTCGCCCCTGATATCAACGTGGAAAGTGGGGGTGTGAATTATGGTATTACGGCAGCTGTGAGCAATGTTAAAAGTATCTAGTGTGGTGTGAGTGGGGGTGTGCAGCAGCAGGCCGAGTGTGACTGGTTTGGGCCGGGAGGAGGATGAAGTGGATGCGGATAGAAAGTTTCATTTTATGGGGATAAAGTCGATAAAGATGCTACGATTGTTCGCCGAACCTCGGGCGAGTTTTCAGTATTTTATTCGGACTCTGCTGGAAAGCTTTTGTGTCTAAAGTGTCAACTTTTCGAGGACTAAAACGCAGCCTTGTTTTCACATTGACATCACCCTGTATGTTGGCGTTCATCCAGTGAGGTTTTGAAAGGGTTTCCTAAGGCCGTAGTTTCTCAGCCTGCTAACTAAAGTTTGTACAAGAAGAAGCAGTTTGAAAGCCGTCAGCTCATTGAGGTCGTCAGTCACAGAAAATTCTGATAAATCACCTAAACATCCTAGCACTTGTTGTATTATCCCACAGATCTGCCATCTGAATCGGCCGCAAAATATAAACACCACACTCACTACTGTAAATCCAGTTGGATTCTTTCATTATTCAGCCAATAGGAAAACAATTATCTAGTGACTAAAGTGATTACGAAAAGTATAACTCACTATGAGCCGCCTTGACCACTGTGTCTTGTATTAGGCAGGGAGGGAGAGGTTCAAAGACATTGTTAAATAGCTCCAATATGTGTGTTTCATATTCACCCACCCATATGACCACAAATATTACATCTGTGAACTGAAACAATGCTGTTCTCCATCACTTTCTGCCACAGGTATTCGTAAAAAAAAAAAAAAAAAAAAAGCTTCAACAAAGGGGGAACAAGTAAAGCAGTGTGTTTGAGAGAAGATACGTCCTAGAAAAGTAGAAGGGATACGTGCAGGGATGCTGTGGTGAAGGAAATGCAGGTTAAACTCCATACGCAGGGCTGGCCTCGACAAAAGAAATTCTTAGTTGACTAACACCCATATGATTTTGTCAACTAATCGATTAGCTGATTTAATCGACAGATCTGTAAAACTTTCTCCACAAAGAATCACACAAAAGCACCACTTTAAATCTTGTGTTTACCAGAGATGTGCTCATAAGTTTCTTGGAAATAAGTCATTCAGCATGAAAAAAAGCTTAAAAAATGACTAATTGACTAAAGAAATCTTAGTCAACTAAGACGAAAACGACCAATTAGATGACTAATCGACTGAGAGGGGGCAGCCATGTCTTACTATCTGACTGCAGTGCATTAAACATAGATTGTGTTTTAGGTTTAAGCATTGCTAACCCACCTGGATAGCGACAGAAATCAGGACTACAGTTTCTTCCTATAATGACTCAGCCAAAAATTAAGAACAAATCTCAAAATTACATCCATCAACACCACAAATGTCTTTTTCTGGAAGAGAAAGGCAGCTGATCACTGTGTAACCCAGACATAGAGACAGTTTCATCCCAAACTAAATACAACATAGGGCCTTGAAAAGTCTTGAAAGTTAGTTAAAACATGCAAGCTGCATTGTAAATACTGCCTATCATTCATATCTTATTGCAGCAGCAGGCTTTATTTACTCAACAAGATAATCATTAATAAATGAGGAATTTAATTTCTATATAAGCCGAATTTATGTATGTTTTACTCTGCAAAACATGTTGTTTTGAGTCTTTGACTTTGAGTTTGGAAAGTCCTTGAATTTGACGCCAATTGTTGACTTTATTGATTACTTTATAGGACTTTTTCACCTGCGTCTGCACAAAAACGCAGCTATGCATAGTCTCACATGGATTGCATAATACACCTCAGCAGCATTATATTTCTAATAATATGTATTTCTATACTTCTCTCACAGAAAATCATGCACGGTTATAGTTCATATATTTTTAGTGGAAGGTGAAATAAACTACATTACTTATAATACATAACTTATGTATACATAACTACACAACTTTAAACATGCACTATCTACCTTTTAACATGCACTATCTGCAACCATCTTGGACTCTAACCACTGGCGCTATATACCACTTACTTTACACTATACATCCTATATTCACTTACTTTACACTATACATCCTATATACCACTTACTTTACACTATACACACTATATACCACTTTATAGACTGCACATATGCACATACTACATTTATTTATTGACGGACTGTACACACTATGTTCACCCATTCACTCTGTATCTTTTATATAGCTCTATTATTGTTTTTATAATTTTTCTATACCTTTACCTCTCCTGTGTTTCACTCTGTTTGCTGATGTTGCTGCTTTGACACCTGAATTTCCCTCCGGGGATTAATAACGGTTCATCTTATCTTATCTTATATTTATGTAGCCTATTATATGACATATTACGTGCTATATTCACACAAAATTTGTCACAGTGTTCAATTTTGCAATGTCACCTTTAACCCAGGTATTATCCTCCAGTATATCTTTAAAAAAAGAGTGTGAATCACTCAGGTATGTACTCACCCGTGAGCCTGGCTTCTGTGCGGAGACTTGAGGCAGGTAACAGAGAAACAGAGGCGCCAACAGGTGAGAAAAGGTGAAAAAAAGACGCACACTTGACAATAACATAATTGATGGTCGGTGAGCGCACAGCAGCGAGCGGCAGGTAGTCTCTCAATCTCTCTCTGTTTGATGAGCAACAGGTCCAAAAAAGATATAAAAAAATCACTCTCTCCAATCTACTTTCCTTTTAGTTATTTCCCTTTTGTCTACTTCTCCAATAACTATTCACATAGTCGGATGAGGGTGAGGAATCATGACCATGGTGATCAGGTTTTTATCCACTGCGGGAGGATCAGCTGTTCATCTCGGCTTCCACAGGTTGAGTCGCTCGGATCCATTGCAACTTCATTTAAAAAGCAAAAGGAGGCAGAAGCAGCAGTGACTGACTAAACAACCGACCAATAGCAGAGAGGGAAGGCGTTAAAAGCCACGCCCACACTCTGTTAAGACATTCCCAGTAAAATAACAGTAAAGAACTGGCAGCAGTTTTTTGCCTTTATGTTACTGTAAAATTAACATTATTATACTGTTGCTGAAATTTACAGCTTTGTACTGTTAATGAAAAATACTGTTTGAACTGTTGTCTAATTTGTTTTAATGCACTATTTAGGTTGTATGTTCTACATACATTTTAATAAACATTATTTTTTGCCTAGATGAATAGACTTAGCAGGTTACAGACATAGGAATAGTCACACTAAATATAATTAAAGGCACTTGTTAGGAAAAAGGCTATAAAAGACTTGTTGACACTTTTCCCAAAATGTGTGTTTATAGCTGGCTACAAGCACAGAATGCAAACCAGAACAACATGTGAGTGAAGAACAATAAAGCTAATTCACTGATTTTACAATCATGTACAATGTACAAGCCTCACATGAGCAGATCAGGTCCCAGGATTAAATAAATACTTGATTACTTTCTTTCTTTCTGTCTTTCTTTATTTATTTTTTTTTTTTTTTTTTTCTTTAATTTATTTTTCTCTCCATTTTGTTTTATCCATATTTCATTTATTTTTTATTTTTTTTATGACTGGCCGGGCATGGGCCATGATGCCTCAACACCAACTGGGCTCCTCCTCCATCTCCTCTCTCCTCCCTCCAACGATTTCCTATGTATAGCAAAGGGCACAAGCCCTGAGCTATCAAACCAGGCTCACGAGTTTACGGTACGGTAAAAGGCTGCTGTGGTCAGTCAGTCAGCCAGTCAGTCAGGAGACTCAGCAGCTGCAGAGACACTCAGTGTATTATCATCAGTCTTTGACAACAGCAACAATGGCCGAGCAATTGTGAAGTCAAATTTAAAGTCCTCATCCCCATTCAGAGACATATAATGCTCTATAATAGCCGAGTATCCTGCTGCCGTGACATTTAGCCTGTGTACTTGGGTTACAAAAGAAAACATCTATTGAGGAAAGTCAATAGCTGTCACGAGCACTGCAGGGGGTCGGCTTGTGTGTGTGTTGGAAGGAGATTCAGGGGTTGATTAGGCAAAAACAGCTGTGTGTGCCACTTAATCCCTAATTATTGTTCATGATTTAGCTCGTTTTTAAGAGTAAACCTTATTTTCTGGAGGAGTATGGCAGCTGAACACTAAATAAAGCAGCATGGACTATTTAAAAAAAAAAAAAAATTATATGTATTCCTTAAAAGATCCTTGACAGGTTGAAGTGTAAACACTTAAAAAAAAACATTACAAAACAGAAATTCATTAGTATGTCTCGAAGGTCAGGATTTCTTGATTTAACAAGAGTGTCAGTAATAAATAATAAAAAATAAATAAATAAATTCATGCTTAATATGACCATACATAATAAATGTGTTTGCAAATTTTTCATAATACCCACAAGAGTAGGGCTGGGAGATCAGTCTGAAATTAATATTTGAATATTTTATCAATATCAATATGTATTACAATAAAGCAAATGTATGCAAAAGTACATCTGAAATAATCAAATGTATTATGAATACAACAAACTGTACCACTGTTATGCATTATATTAAACAAAACTATTTGGTAAAATAAACAATCCATTTTAATAAACATTTTCTTAACAGTATTTTGCAGGGAATCATTTATTTGGCCAGCAGATTTTGTAAAACAATAACTAAATTTAATCATATTGTCACATCAATGATAAATAATAAAATAAAGAAATATAACAATGTAAAGTTGTGAAAGCCACGTTGCATAATACATAGTTTTACTTCTACTTTAAGTGTATTTTGACAATGATACCGTGGTTTTACTTGAGCAAAACTCTGAATGCAGTAGTTTTACTTGTACAGAATACCGAGTAGTTTTACACTGTGGTATTGCTTCTTCTAATTACGTAAGGAGTCTGAGTACTTCTTCCACCATACACAGAAAATATACCCCAAAAGTATACATAGTAGTACTTTTACAGTAGTTTGTAGTAGTTTTGTCGCACCACCAGTTACAGCATTAATATACAGCTCACATGTTAATGCATCAGTGAAACTAAATGTAATCATTGTCACAATAAAATTCATCAAAAGTCAATTCATGATCATATTCAGTGATGAACTGTAACTAAGTAACTAACTATGTTTACTCAACTACTGACAAACTTGTACTCTACTTGAGTATTCCCAATTCATGCTACTTTATACTTCTATATTTCGTAGGGAAATATTGTACGTTTTACTCCAGTGCTTTAATTTAGTTACCAGGTACATTCCAGATAAAGATTTTATACGTAAAACACATTATGATCTTATAAAATATACTTTAAATATAAATGAAATCCTAAAATATAATTTACTTTTATAGATTAAATTAACCAATAGTATATAAAATAGTTGCAACAGTAAAATTATATTACTCATGATAGCATCAGTTATAATAATAAAATAGGAGGCTGTACTATATAAAAATATAACACTGACAAAGGGGACATTTTTCTGCTTTAAATGTTCTTTTACTTTTGTTACTTCAAGTACATTTTACTAATAATACTTTGTGCTTTTGGAGTATTTCTATATTGCAGCATTGCTACTTTTTCCTAAGTAAAGGATCTGAATACTTCTCCACCACTGATCATATTACATTACTGTCCATCCTGAGTCAGAACAGCTCAATACTAAATGGCCTCGTAAAACTGGTCCCACACTGCAGTCGTCCTACAAACTCTCAACTTCTGGCTCCCACGTCCTCTTTCTCTCTGTGCTCTCTCTTTCTCCATCTTTTCCCCTTTCAGATAAATTGTGTGGCCCATTGAGAGCGAGTTAAAAAGAAGGAGGAGAGACCGAAGAGGGTGAGCGAGGGAAGCCGAGTGTTGAAGTGCAGGTGTCCAGCTTCAGTTCAATCCACAGAAACGGGGCTTTTAAGAGCTGAAAAGGGCCATCCGGTCACCCTTTGCTGGAGTGGGTAACCCCCCCCTATCCAGTCCCCTTCCCTGAGTCTTTGTCCCTATAGATATTTTTTAATTGTTGGCTATGACAGTTCAGCGGCTTTTTGAGTGCCTCAGTGAAGAACCTTGTAATTAGAGCTATTGAGCTGCTGGAATTGGCACAATTAGGGTCAGCATTAATGATTTCTGTGTGCACCGGGCGGTTTCACTAAAGGGCCGTTTTCTCAGAAAGGATGGAGAGAGTTTGTGAGGAAAAAGGAAGTTGAGACATAAAGGGAGAAAAATGGAGGCCTAAACGAACTGGAGACAGTGAGGTATCTGGATTCTTCTTTATCAGACTCAGCAAAGTGTCCTTGTAGTATCATTATCAGAGCTGTGAGAGGTTGGATGCGCCTCACTCTGGTGCTGGGATCATCTTCCCCC
>CAKAKQ010033404.1:0-10714 GCA_916700675.1 Helicolenus avius
GCGGAGGGTGACATGGCATTAAGTTAAACTTCCTGTTGGTGCAGCTGCTTCCTTCAGGCCTATAGAGCACAGAGAAACCCCCCAAAAAACAGTGACTGGATTCAGGATCTAAGCTAAAGATAATATTAATTAGATTCATTAAATGTCAAATTAAAAATCATCCATGAGACAGATGCGTTTGAGGCGCGTTTGAAAGCGCAAAAACAGACAATAAATACAAGTTCAAACTTATAGAAATGCTTCATCATATGTCTGCTAATATTACAGATGTTTGTACTAAATGTTTGAACGAGGAAGGAGCTCTATTTCTACGGGAACGTCCACAGGTTCAAAACTTCTGGAAGGACGTTATAAAATGTTCGTCAGAGATGTTTAATACCAAAGTCCCTTTAAATGTCAAACTCTGGAGGACTTTATACAAACATCAAAACAGACTCAACTTCTGGACTTTGGACTTTTCCTACTATGTTGAAACACACACAACATTCAAAATGAAATCTCAATCCCGTTAAAGATATTATAGATAGATATGGATTATAGATATTATTTCAAATATAGCTTTTTTCCGTTTTTCTTTTTGTGTTTGTTTCATCCTTCTCCCCTTTTTATGAAACTGAAAAGTTATCAAGCAAATCTCTACGGACAATTACTGTAATAACCATTAAATAAATAAACATTAAATCAATCAGATACATTTAAAGATGTAGATTTTGATTCTAGAATTTCAAGAAAATAAATTAAAATAAAAAGGTTTTATTTTCTTTGTTACATTCTTTTGCGAACCTTTTCTGATCTACAGTTACATATTAAATATGATTTAACACCGACAGGTTAATATTCATCTGAACATCTCACAAGTGTCCGTCCTAAAATGTTGAACTAGTCCTTTAACTTGATCCTTTATTGTGAAGGTTTGAGACTTTCTCAGATCTAGATCTCAAAAAATAAAAAATAAAAAACAGACGACATCGCCCAAATAAACAACCTGAGACTTCCTGCTGTTACTTCATAATAAAAGCCTTAACTCTCTGTGTTGGGAGTTCAAACGTTTTTCTTCTTTTTTTGTCGTGTTAACTGAACATAATATATATTAAATGTACGTGACTTTCATCAGACGTATGAGACCAAACTTCATCCAGCCTTCATCAGGATTAGCTGCTCTGTGTCAGCGTTAATTAACTTGATCAGACCTGCTAACAGCAGCTCAGAGTGAAATAAAGAAAGAAATAAAATAAAAACAGCTCTAAATAAATAGAATATATATATGTTTTACTTCACTTTTACTTTGGTTGAATGTAAAATCCTTGTATGACGAGATAAATGAAGCTCTTTAATGGAAATGAAAACGTGGTGTATTGGCATCTAATTTAATTTCACAGTTCCATAAATTGAATTATGGTTAATTTAACGTGGACTGTGAGGATTAACCTGGTCAGCTGTGACCTGCTCAGATGTGATTTAATTGTGAAACACTGGAGCTGAAACAGAAGAAGGTCATCGTGTTGGGATGTATTTTACACTGAAAGGACTCCACAAACACATCCTCATTAGGTTTAACTAAAAGAAATTAAATACACGATTTGATTGGAATACAGAGGTCCTAATATTGTTTTTTATTACATATATATTAAATACAATATATAAGTATATAAGTATGGAAGTGCAAACAGCAACCTGAACTTAACTGGACTTTTTCTTCTAATAAAAAGTTGAATTATGTCCTGATTTAAGGTTATATCTAATAAAAATGTTCTTTTTTATGGCTATTTTCTTAATGGACTTTGACAGATTTCCCAGAAGACTCCTGCTATTATAAAGGTCATTAAGATACTTTAACACCATTAGTGCCTAATTGCTGCAATTTGAGTCAGAACTCGTGACTCCTTCTCTTCTTCATAACTCAGTTCAGTTCAGTTAAATCTGAACACTCAGACGTGAAACATATATTTTTAGATTCAATGTGATTTACACTTCACAATAATAGCATTATCTCTGATGTCCATCCAGAATAAATGTCCATATATCCACTTATAAATCATACTAAAACTCACATACTAACAAATTTAACATACTAAAAAAAACCCACATACTAACAAATCTCACATACTAAAAAATGTCACTTACTAAAATGTTGTGTACTAAAAAACTCACATACTAACAAATTTAACATACTAAAAAAAACCCACATACTAACAAATCTCACTAACAAATCTCACATACTAAAAAATGTCACTTACTAAAATGTTGTGTACTAAAAAACTCACATAGTAACAAATGTCACATACTAAAAAAACACACATACTAAAAAACCTGAAATACTAACAAATATCACTAACAAATCTCACATACTAAAAAATGTCACTTACTAAAATGTCAAGTACTAAAAAACTCACATACTAACAAATTTAACATACTAAAAAAAGTCACGTACTAAAAACCTTACATACTAAAAAACTCACATACTAACAAATCACACATACTAACAAATGTCACATACTAACAAATCTCACATACTAACAAATCTCACATACTAAAAAACTTTACATACTAAAAAACCTCACATACTAAAAAAATACAAATACTAAAAAAACACAAATACTAAAAAAACGCACATACTAACAAATCTCACATACTAAAAAACTCACATACTAGAAAAACACACATACCAGCAAATCTCACATACTAAAAAACAATCACAAACAAAGTAAAGATTTTAATGTGAACAAAATGAGGTTTCATGGATTTTTCTCAAGGATAAAAAGACGTTTGTGGGACTAAAAGAGAGCTTTTTGTTCGTTGAACTCGAGGTGACTCCTGTTAAAAAAAAAAAAAGTTGCTACTGTGAATCTGTGATTATAAAATGGTTTAGATTCTTGAGGCTTTGTGCTTGTCAAAGACTGTGAGGATTCAGCTGGATGCTGCTGCATGTTAACAGGTAGAATATTTATAAGAATACTCTCTCATTACGTTTCATTATTTTGGTCTGATTTAAATAAAAGTTTGATGTTAGTCTGCCGGTCTCTGAGTGTTCCCGTTATTCCAGAGTGAAGCAGCGTTCTGCAGCCTGCTCTATTTATAGCTGCTGCGTATCCCATTTTAAAAATACATCAACTGTGTTATGAAGCCCGGCGCCCTATCACTCATCGTCTGATGAAAGTGAGCTGAATCACCCCAAAATCTATCTGAGCTGGCAGCGAGGAGGAGAGAGGAAGATCAGGAGACATGTATTTTACATTATACGTTATATAAATCACTCACTGTGGGGGCTCAGCGACGCTCTATCAGAGCTCCAGAGACCTGGGGAGAGGATGAACTAAAGGATGAACTAAAGGATGAAGTAAAGGATGAGAGGATGAACTAAAGGATGAACTAGGGATGAACTAAAGGATGAACTAGAGGATGAACTAAAGGATGAGAGGATGAACTAGAGGATGAACTAAAGGATGAGAGGATGAACTAAAGGATGAACTAGAGGATGAACTAAAGGATGACCTAAAGAATGAACTAAAGGATGAACTAAAGGATGAGAGGATGAACTAAAGGATGAACTAGAGGATGAACTAAATGATGAACTAAAGGATGAGAGGTTGAACTAAAGGATGAACTAGAGGATGAACTAAAGGATGAACTAGGGGATGAACTATGGGATGAGAGGTTGAACTAAAGGATGAACTAGAGGATGAACTAAAGGATGAACTAAAGGATGAGAGGTTGAACTAAAGGATGAACTAAAGGATGAGAGGTTGAACTAAAGGATGAACTAAAGGATGAACTAAAGGATGAGAGGTTGAACTAAAGGATGAACTAGAGGATGAACTAAAGGATGAACTAAGGGATGAACTATGGGATGAGAGGATGAACTAAAGGATGAACTAAAGGATGACTAGAGATCAATGGTCACCAGAACCTCCTCCATAATCAAACCTCCTCACCACCACTACAACCACCTACAGGACCTCTAGAATCACTTTAGTGATCACCAGAACCTCCTCAATGATCACTAGAACCTCTGGAAGGACTACTAGAACTACTTAAAGGAACCCTAAAACCCACACAATGATCACTGGAACCTCCTAAGGACACCTAGTCCCTCCTATAAGACTCTAGAATCTCCCCAGTCACCACAAGAACCTCCAAAAGGACCACTGGGACTTCCTAAATGATTACAAGAACCACCTAAAGCAATGGTTCCCAACCTTTGGGTGGAGACACACAAAAAAGAAGAAATTTCATATAAAAACTATTTTAACTGTATTTGTATAGTTGGAAAGTCAGTAAACGTTTTTAAACTTGAACAAAACCAACTAGTGACAAGAGGTGCAAGCAGATTGTTTCTTTATTTTAAGAGGAACCATTGACCTAAAAGACTCCTAGAACCCCCCTCTTAATATTAACAATGTCCGCCTGTCTGCTGAATCTTTTCAGTCCCATCTCAA
This sequence comes from Helicolenus avius, assembly GCA_916700675.1. Classification (NCBI taxonomy): domain Eukaryota; kingdom Metazoa; phylum Chordata; class Actinopteri; order Perciformes; family Sebastidae; genus Helicolenus; species Helicolenus avius. The sequence continues at coordinate 4,437 of CAKAKQ010033404.1, forward strand.
AGTTTACTTTCAGCTTTTGTAACTGTTAAATTATTATTTCACAGCAGATTGTATAACCTTTCCTTAAACAGTGGTCAGCTTGTGTTGTTTCTAAATAACGTGACAAGAGGAGGTCCTGCTGCATGTGACTCCCTCTGTCATGTGTTCAGGTGGAACGAATGAATGAATGAATGAATGAATGAATGAATGAATGAATGAATGAATGAATGAATGAATGAATGAGTCATGTGATGAGATCTTAGTATCTGAAGTGAGGACACTCAGCAGGTTGGATGAGAGGATTTAAAGTGAAGACGTAACAGGATCAGAGTCTCTCTACAGCTGGTTTCCTCCTGACAGCTCTGACTAATCCTACTGAGGAGTTCCTCTTCTCTAGCTGGTTCATGTTGTTGACCATTAGTTCACACTGCTGTGAGGAAATACTGTACAGACAAGCTAGAATGAATAACATGTGTGGTAATATCAGCAAGAAGCTTAAAAGACACATTTTGAGGATCTCAGAGACCAGGATTAACCTGATGAATATGGTCTTTGATAGACACCAACCTCCAAAACACAGCAGAGACCAGGTCTTTCTATTTCTAATCCACCTCAAAACAAATGTCTTGTTTAATCAATCATAATGTCTATATAATGTTAAAAATAGTGAACATTTCCCGTTAAAATGTCCTTAAATCCAAGGTGCAATAGTGCATAGTTCCAGTCACTGAACCTGACTGTAACTATTGATTGCTGTAGCTGAATTTCTTTTAAAAGGAATTTTTCACTGCTGATATCTTAAAACCTGTCCAGAAATATATACAAAAACTTAAACTAACTAAAGTAAGTTAATAATAATAAAAAAATATGGAAGTACAGTCTGTAGTAGTTTCAAAACAAAAGTTACAAAGTGTTTCACGATAAAATCATTAAATATCAAACAGGTAGAATAGTGAGTCTGGAGGATTTTTCTTCAAAAAATTCTGTTAAATTGCAGTGAAAGGAAAACATCAATATCTTGGTTTTTGGCCATCACTATCTTGGTTATTTTTTGTTTGTTGTTTGCAGGATTCCAGAAAAACTACTGGCCTGATTTTCAAGAAACTTGGTGGAAGGGTGCAGCATGGGCCAAGGAAGAACCATAGAACCATATATAAAAAGTGGATGTAGTCACCATGCTGTCACCCATTGGTTTGTGGACTACAGTTTTGAAGCCTCGAGTTCGACATTTTGTCGCCGTCTTGGTTCTTGGCAGTCACCATCTTGGTTTTTGACTGTAGCCATCTTGGTTTTTGTCCGTCTCCATCTTGGTTTTTGGCTGTAGCCATCTTGGTTTTTGGCTGTAGCCATCTTGGTTTTCGGCTGACACCATCACCATCTTGGTTTTTGTCCGTCTCCATCTTGGTTTATGGCTGTAGCCATCTTGGGTTTTGGCCGACACCATCACCATCTTGGTTTTTGTCCGTCTCCATCTTGGTTTTTGTCCGTCACCATCTTGGTTTTTGGCCATCACCATCTTGGTTTTTGGCCGTCACCATCTTGGTTTTTGGCCATCTCCATCTTGGTTTTTGGCCGTCACCATCTTGGTTTTTGACTGTAACCATCTTGGTTTTTGACTGTCGTTATTTTGGTTTTTGGCTATCGCCATCTTGGTTTTTGGCCATCACCATCTTGGTTTTTTGCCATCGCCATCTTGGTTTTCGGCCATTGCCATCTTGGTCATTGGCCGTCACTATCTTGGTTTTTGTCTGTCACCATCTTGATTTTTGGCTGTAGCCATCTTGGTTTTTGACAGTCACCAACATGGTTTTTGGCAACCAGAAATGACACAAGAGGAACGCTGAACAAGACATTTTTAGGGCACCAAAAGTTTATAATTAACTTAAATGAACTGAAAACAGGGACAACTCCCAGACCGGACAACGCCACGGTAGTGACCTGTCAATCACAAGGTAGCCCCGCCCTAAAGCATCCCCTGCTTTATGGTCTATTTGACTCTAAATGGGACCCTAATGGCGGAGGTCTGGGCTCTCCTTTCTAGTTTTAGTTTTGTTTTCATATTCTATGCATGGATCCCTCAGCTTCACTTACTAATTTCCGACCCCTGAATTTACGCCTTCTGGATATGAGATTGACAACATTTATAAACTGCTTCATCACCTTCTACAGAGTTAATGTTGTTGAACAAACAGACTGTACAATGTAAACAGATGGGAGACGTCCCACTGAGATCTCCTTCTGTCTGAGATGTCCTGCAGTCATATACACAAACACTTATGTTCATATACTAATATAGAAACTGTACAGAATTACATGTTGGAAACTGTTTTACTTCAGCTCAGCTCACCGACTACATTAAATAATCATTTGTAATCATTGTGTCTGTCAGTGTGTGAGTCACAGTCAGATCACACTCAGTTATTTTTACTGTACAGTAACACTCAGTCACGTCATGCCGTTTGTGAAGAGCAGCTCCCATCGATCGATCGCCATCTATTCTGTCTGTTACACTGCTGTATTTATAGCAGGCAGGCAGCGGTGTTTCACTGTGGAGGGATACGCTGCTGTGTTAGGAGGTAATTAAACCTGAATCATTGATGTTCATCTCTGTGTCTGGTCTCAATGGACTCTGCTGGTTCCGCTCCTGTTTCAACTGGTTTATGAAAGCCGTCTGATATATTTCATATTATGTGTCGTAAATTCTTCAATAAAAGCCGGTACTCAAATTATACGAGCCAACACAAAAAATATATATAAGTCACTAATAAAGGCTGGTAGGGGAGTGGCTGGACTTACCTTTACTTTTATAGTTTAGCGACGGCCAAAAACCAAGATGGCGATGGCCAAAAACCAAGATGGTGATGGCCAAAAACCAAGATGGCGATGGCCAAAAACCAAGATGGTGATGTGCAAAAACCAAAATGGTGACGCCCAAAAAACAAGATGGCGACGGCCAAAAACCAAGATGGCGACGTCCAAAAACCAAGATGGCAACAGCCAAAAACCAAGATGGTGACGGCCAAAAACCAAGTTGGCGACAACCAAATAACAAGATGGTGACGGGCAAAAACCAAGATGGTGACAGACAAAAACCAAGATGGTGACGGGCAAAAACCAAGATGGTGACGGACAAAAACCAAGATGGTGACGGACAAAAACCAAGATGGTGACGGACAAAAACCAAGATGGTGACGGACAAAAACCAAGATGGTGATGGACAAAAACGAAGATGGTGATGGCCAAAAACCAAGATGGTGATGGACAAAAACCATAATGGCGACGGCCCAAAATGCCGAACTCGAGGCTTCAAAACAGAAGTCCACAAATCAATGGGTGACGTGACGGTGAGTACGTCCACTTCTTATACTTAGTCTATGGTACACAGTGATATCACCGAACAGGAGAAACACAGATGAGTATAATGTTATTATGACAGATGATAGAAATAACGAAAAAAACCCAGCAATACCAGTTGTGATAAACGGGAACTCTCCTCCAGTTGAGTAAAGACCTGAGTCACTGTTGATGCTGGCGGTCAGACCTGACTCACAATCAGCAGTCTGTAGAGGACCAGCCAAGGACACAGACAGACTACTGACTCTGAATAAAGAAACACCAGCGACTGACACAACAGCACACCTGAGATAACAGGACGGTCAGCGAACCAAACCTGCTTTATAGTCAGAGTGTTAATGTTGCATACAGTAACTTAGATGGCGGTCGGCGTGCTCCCAGTTTAGAGAAGCAGACAGGAGTACCGGCAGGAAGCTAAGCAATGTACTGCTGTGGACGCCACGTTAGTTCAGATCAGAAAGTCACACAATAACACAAACTTTTTTTTTAGGTGTTTAAAATCCGCTTTTGTGCTGCTCCCGTCCACAGCTGCTTTACCTCACCGTCAGACAGCCCTTTCTGACGGGGAACTGGAGCCGTTATATCGTTCTCTTCAAAGCCACCAGACTCCATTCACAAAAGCAATAATTTTACCTCACAGAACACGGGAGTATAAATGTAAAAATACATTTTCTCATTGTCTATTATTCAAGGAAAAGTTAAAGGGTCAGCTGAAACTCTTCATCAATTTTTCTTTAAATTTATCGGTGATTTGGTGAAGAAAAAGTTAGAAAAAAGTTCACCGTTAGTCTCTCTCCTCTCAAAACAAACTCCATTCAAAAATCTATCAATTTAAAACAATACTGTTCACACACACAAAGACATAACAGAGAGGAATCTCATGGTTTTTACTAATCAACAGGGTTTTCTGTTAAATTCGGCATACAAGTGATTCACTTTGAGGCATATTATTTTAATAAAATATAATTTAATAACAGTTGGTTCATTCAAACTGGCCAATCGCCCTCCACAGAAATACTTTAATAAGTTATAGTTCATTTTTAGAGCTGATCGATTATTTTTCCGATGAATCAATTACATTTTCAGTCTATTAAATGTAAAATAAATACTAAAAAGTTCAAGAATATGTCTTTAAATGTCTTGTATTGTCCGACCCAAAGATATTCAGTTAACAATGCTATAGAAACGGGACATATTCACACTGGAGAAGCCAGAATAGCTGATGTTTTCCTTAATGAATAACTTAAACTAACCTCTTCAACACACACTATAGTGCTTCCCTCTATGTCATTGTTCACTGACGACGACAGATCTGATAAACAGAGCCCCGTGTGCTGTGATGAAGTCATGGGATGATGAAACAGAGCTCCATTGATTTCTCCATCAGAACAAACGACCCACGTAAACCTGCAGCGCCACGGCGGTCTGCTGTGATCTGGATCTGCAGACCAGACATCCACATGGTACAAGATACAGATAACAGAGATGGAGCTTTCTACCAGCCGGCTGCTCTTCAGGACTGATTATGACCAAAGGTTCATCTGATGAATAATGTCTTTAAACAGGCTCCATTACTGAGATAATGCAACAGCATCAATTAGTGGAGAGGAAGTTTACCCACATTTTAACATCTTTGTGCTGCCATTTATCTTTTTATAGATTAACAATACAAATTATTTGAAGCAGAATCCAACTGACGCAATTCAAATAAGATATCTGCAGAAACAAGGAAACTGAAGTTACTGTTTAAAGGAAGAGTTTTTGGGTAATATATCAGTGTCACTCTGTGTGTTCCGTACAGTCAGAATGAGGTTAGCTTAGCTTAGCATAAACACTGGAAGCAGGGGGAAACGGCTAGCCTACCTCTAAAGCTCCATGATGAACAGGGAATGTGCAATATTGGAGAGGTTTTTTTACTGCGTCTTCGGTGTATCACTGTAATATCTTATGTCTAATGTCTATTTATTTATATAAAGCTTTCTCAGGTAATGTGCAATATTGGACTTGTTTTTCCACTGTGTCTAGGTGTACTACTTGTCAGTTATGTATTGTTTGAAGCTGATTGCAGCTGTTTACTACACTACTGCCCATGCAACATTTCCCCTTGGGATGATAAAGTATATTTTATCTTGTGCTGTAACTTGTTTGGTTTTTATTTATCTGTACACAAACATAATGTAAAAGCTAAAAACTGTTTCCATTTAATATTAGTACTCTACCTGAGTATATATTTTGACATACTTTATACTTCTATCCCACTTTTAGGAGGGAAATACTGCAGTTGTACTCCATTATATTAATAATAACATTATATAAATAACTTACTGTATTTTTACAGTGTGGTATTAGTACTTTTACTGTAACATCATATACATAACTCACTGTATTTGTACAGCGTGGAATTAGTACTTTTACTTTAATATCATATACATAACTGACTGTATTTGTACAGCATGGCATTAGTACTTTAACTGTAATAATATATACATAACTTAACTAAGTGTAGTATTTGTGCTTGTACTGAAACATCACATACATAACTGACTGTATTTGTACAGCAAGGTATTAGTACTTTTACTGTAACATTATGTACATAACTTACTGACTTCCTCATTTCAGTTGATATTAATGTTTACTGGTGCACATTTCCATTAATAATTGTCCAGTTTCATAACCACTAAACCAGTAGAGTCAAAGTGTACCTGGATCAGTTCTGGGGGGGGCCCTCTGTGGCCCTTCTTTACCTGGCTAGTGATCCTGAAGCCCCATATAGAACTAATTATCCAGATATAGTTCATTAAAACAGGCTGTTGTGTGTATTTATACATGAATTCAATGGTATTATGTTGACTGAGGAACCAGCACACTGTGTCCGGGCCACGGTGAATCACTAACGGTCGGATGGACTCACCGAGCCCGCTGATCTCCTGTCGGATGTTGAGTCG
>CAKAKQ010033409.1:0-16228 GCA_916700675.1 Helicolenus avius
ATTGTAATTCAAGTGGTCTGGCAGATAACTAGACTTCTGCACCTCCTCATGGCTCTGTTTTCAGGCTTTAGAAATCTCGCCCGTGATGGGAGACTTCGGCCAATCGCAGATCATTTCAGAGAGAGAGAGAGCGTTCCTATCGGCTGTTCTAGAAATACAGATGCACGTACACGTCCCTTCAGACGGTGAAAGACTGAAAGCAGAAAATCCTGCAGGAAAAGTTGCTATTCCAGGATTGGCAAGCAAATGGGAGCAAGACGGACTTATCAAAAAGGTTGCTCACGGCTAAACTATCTGCAACATTTTCTCTCCATATCTATAAAAGTCTAACCTTCTGTGTTATTGTTTGCAGAAGGCTAAACTATTTGAAACATTTTCTCTCCATCTCTGAAACGCTTCGCTGATACTGTAGCTCGCTAGAGCCTCACGGTACGTCATCTCAAAGGGCTTTACGAGCCCACACGTTTGCAACGAAAACAGGATGGTAGTTCTCATATAGTAACCACTATATAACAGCATCTGGATCACAATCATGATCGGGATGATGTTTGAATGAATGACTAGAAGGGGAGAGAGGAGAGCTGCAGGATGTGGGCTGTGATTTCAAATTCTGGCTGTTCTGGCTGTTTTTTTCTTTTGCCGATTTCTAGAAAACTGCCTACCCCGGGGTACCACTTAAATTACAACATGCTCAAAGGTTATTATAGAATTTTTGCCCAATAACACCGAAAATATACGGCCTACCTCAGCTGTAATGACAGATATACGGTATACAGAAGGTAACAAATTGGAAAAAAACAAGACAGTATCATCTAAATTTCTGGTTGTATAATACATCTTCAGGGTTTAACCTCCAGAATAAAATCTTCAACTTCATATTTAATGGCAGGACTTGTTTTTTGCAGCAGTGGCACTGCGGGAAGAACGTTTAAAACGGGGAAAGCGAAAAAGTCCTCATGGAAAAATATTTGGTTCTAGGAAGCACAGAGGAGAATGACTAAACAGATTTTTGTAAATTAGGGTGTAGTCTTGTCTAAGGGGGGATCTCTTTGACGCTTGGAAGGAAGTGCTCCAACACCGTACACGGCATTGCATTGTGAAAACGAAAGGGATCTGCCTCCTCAGTGCGCAGTTACACCTAAACAAGTCCAAACAGGAACATTTCGAGTCATAGTTCTGCATAGAGCTGCACGGGTGGGAGGATAAGACAACAAAATGTGACTGTTCCTTTCCGTAACCTCATTAACCAGCACTTCAAATTTACTGGAATACGACATGTAGCTGACCTGTCTCATGAAAAATGTCCAGAAAGGTTTTCCATGACTGCACTACAAAGAGGCCTCTGAAGAAACGCATAATAGATGTTTTTATTTCTACACATCAGTAAAATGTGAGAAACTTTAACGGCTGTGTGGACCGGCGAGCACCATTTCTGCTCTAGTCACGATTTTTGCGAATCTGTTTAAAGACACAAGAAAGTGCGCAACTGCTTTACAATGACGGGGGGATTACATCAAATCTCACCAAAACAAACATGTCAGACAAAGACATCTCAAAACATGTCTGGATTAAGGGGGGCTCCGAGGCTCAAAGCTCAAACTAAGTTTCGGCCCGGAGGCTCAAAACTGTCACTGACGTGTTTTTACATTATAATTAGGTCAATGCTTTTTATTTTCAGTCACTGACAAAGCCCTTTGGCATAATATAGCACTTTAATCTGCATTAATCTAATCTCTTTTTCCATTCAGTAGCTGTTTCTAGTTGAGAGACTGTATCTATTATTTGGAGAAAATAGTGTTAGATTTTACTACACTATACTGTTTAAGTAATTTTTTACTAGGGGTTTACTGCTGAAAGCCAACCACATGTTTTCCTGTTTATAAAACAAAATAATGAGCTTGAAGCACTTCATTAGCTTGTGTAGGTTTGCTGGAATGCTTTGTAGGAGAGCAGAAAAGCATTGTAAAATGAGCGAGCGGAGGTCATTAAGCGCCAGCAGACTGGCAGCAGATTGGTGAATGTAATTTGTCACGTTTGTCGGAGGCAATACTTGTTGTGGAGAAAAGGTAAATCACACGAGGATGGCATCAACTCTTACCCCAGGAAGAGATTCACATTTTCAGGTGTTTGTTTGAACAGTCCTTCAAACTGGTCTCTGGCCCACTAAAAGAAACAGAATGCCAAATTAAGTGTACAGAAAACCCCGAAAATACATGATAAAATAAAAATCCTGAACACTATAATAAAACCTAATACAAGAGTTCTTTAATAAATATTTATTTTTTAATTGTTGTGAACATTTCGGTGTCAGAGAGGTGTATTTGAACCTGTCTGTCAGTGGGACCACCACTTTGGTCCATACTGAAATATCTCAACAACTATCAGATGGCTTGCCATGAAATTCGGTACATACATTCGTAGTGCCCAGATAATGAATCCTACTGAGTTTGGGGATCCCCTGACTTTTCTAGAACCTATAGCACCACCACCACCAGGTTGACATTTTTGTTTTTTAGTGAAATGTCTCAACAACTAGTGGTTTGACTTAATTAGAAGTTAACCTCATACCTGCAGGGTGTGCTCAATGCGGTGAGGGAAGTTCTTGATCGTGCACAGTGGGATGGCATCATTAGAACTTGATCCGCCTGGGCCATAAGACTTTGTCAGGTGCGGCACCACCGCCAGAGTATGACCCTGACATCCTAAAGTTCCTCCCTCCAGCAGTGGTTTCTGGTGTTGAACGCAGCGTTCATCGAGATAGACCCCTGGGCAGCAAAAAACAGGGATTAAAAAGGTTCTTTTACAAGCATTTGTAGTCAAATATGAACTGTAGGCCTAAATAATCCGGTATACTAATATAATAATGGTAACGAAGAGTAAGTGCCCTCACTGGCTTCCACATTATCAAGGGCTGCAGCCACTCCATCGAGACCCATGAAGAAGTCGTAGTCATACACTCCTTCACTGTCACGGTCCAAACGATGCTGGTGAGCTGTGATTTTCATCCGTGGGTTCATCTCTCGCACCGCTTTGGCTGCGACGTCCGATTTTGGTTTCTGTTTGTGGACAAGTGAGTAAATGGGCGTTGTGTCTGGGAGATAATGTATGTGAGCAATGTAGGTAAAGTCAGACAGTGGTAATGACAGATGGAGAATTGAATAAAATGTTAATCCAGATTTGTTATTGGATTTTGCGTGAAAGTATTTTAACAAATCAGCAAAATCTAAAACCTAAAGAAGACGGTAATATACATACATTTACTGTACTGTCAAGACTCTTCTATTATATAACAGTAGATTCAGATTATATAATATAAATAATATTTTTCTCTTCAGAGCAGTTGAGGATTTTTTGTCAACAGACCCACTAACTGCACTCAACTATGTGTTGCGTAAATTGTTTAGACACCGGTGGTTGTTTACTCAGACATGAGCGATCAACTATCTGATATATTCCTAAAGTAAACTGCAAAACAAAACTGCCACAAATGATGAAACATGGATGTGTAATCTGACACAAGCGATCTCAGACTGCCACAATACCTTCACCCCTCCACCTGTCCCATTAGTTAAGCCCTCTGACCCTTCCACTTAGCCAGGTCAAACAAGAACCAGTGAGCTGTCATGACAGGGGGAGATTCTTCATTACAGATTGTGACGTTGTGCGTTTTCTCACCCCAATATCCTGAGACCTGAACAGGAACTGCCGGTTCAAGTTGGATCTTTCTATGAAGTCCATGTCGGTCACGGTGATCTGCCCTTCTTCTCCGGCTCCGAGCCCAATTAGGGCAAAGTTTTTAAGAAGCTCACATCCGATGGCACCGGCTCCAACCTTGAAAAATGACAGGGGAGATTGTGTCGGACTATATGTGCATTATAGCTTGTGCGATAACAAGTGAATGTCATCAAATTAAAGTTAAAAGATCATCTGTCTTTTACAACGCAGCAGAAAAGTATTCATCTATTGCTGCACATTACTTGATCACTTTTTGACACTTTGCATTTTTTACGGTGATAAAAGAAACACATGCATGCATTCTCTCTCTCTCAAAAGCACACAGCCGGTATACAACAGTAAAAATAACACCTTTAAAGGAAACAGAGAAAGGGTTTGGCACTGTTGAACGGCCCCTGCACACCAAGAGGTCAGCACTGGCAGGAAATGCCACCTTTATCCCAGCCGTTTCCTGCATGTGCCATCATTAACACCAGACAAGGAAAACACAGCTGGAGCTCCTGCATTACTGTGCAGAGTGTGCCTCCTGCTGGACAAAAACCTGCCCTCACCAGGAAATACTTCTGCCTTTCAAGCTTCTCCTGGAACGCCGGCCCAAACACGGCAATCTGTCCATCATACCTTGTGCCTTTCTGTCAAAGAGGAAAACAAAAAATGTTGAATTTACATCCAAAGTCAGATTGAATGTTGCTGATTGGTATACGTGACTTGTTTAAATCGGGGATTCTCTTAACATACTGCAGGAAGGGAGCACTCTTCCAGTTGGTCCTCCTCTTCAGGGAGGCACTCCAGTGCATCAAAATATAGCCACTGCTGAAGAGGCGTAAATTTCCCACTACATGCCTGCAGGGACGTTATAGAGTGCACAGAGCAAAACACAGTCAGCTATATACTGTACACCACGTAATTACGTAATTCATATACACAATGTAACGATAGTGGTGTTTTACTCCATCAGCATCGCCCTTTGACCTCACCTTAATAACTTCTTGAGCTGCAACGCCTCCAATGAAAGCATTGATAGGAGCCAAGTCGCCCTGGGCTGTGTAGGACAGGCTTCTCACAACAGCTTCATCCAGGTGTTCCAGTTGTGCGACTGTATTCAGCTCCCCCACCATGGCAAGCAGGGCATCTGCATCTGACTGTAGTATGGGATTAATCATGTCAAGAAGTGAGTGGAAACAATCCTGTAAACTGCTTTAATGATCATACTGAACAACCAAATGCCTGATTCTTTTTTTTACTCATCATATAACTTGTTTTGTAAAATGGATTAAATACTGGCTGGAATATCCGGTAATGTTCACCGACCTGAGAGCGAGGACGAGGGAGCCGCTGCTCTTTCTTCACAAAGCCGTGGAGGGCTTGGAAAGCCAAGTGCAGGGTCTTGTGCTTCTCTGTTTTTCCATAATCATTCATTTTCAGCAGCTCCTGCTCCGATAGAGCCTCCCTCAGTGGTTTCTGCAATTTATGTTGTAGTTATTTTATTAACCCTCTGAGACCAATAATAGACCTTTTTTTGTCTTTTTTATGGGGGGAAAGGGCGTCTTTGGGGGGAGATAGCAGGTCAACAGTAGATGTCATATAGAAGTGGTGTACTTTATCTAAAAGCTGAGAACCTGAAGATTAATTTGAGATGCAGCTCAGCCCTGTGTGTCAAATTGTTCTAGTCATAACTGGAATTAATTAATTAATACATTGAAATAAATTGTGAGTGTATAAGGGCTTAGAACAAAATGATAGAAGTATATGATGGCCATTCCCATGCACACTTGTGTCTCAAGATCCCTCCAGAATACCACATTAAGACACTAAGACCTTGAGGAACACAATAAAAAAAAGCCATGCTGTGATTTGGGATCAAAAACTTTTGACATTTGGAGATTTCTGCAAGAGTTGCATTTTTCAGCGTCTGGATGGCGAGCACTTCTGTTCTAGAAATTGCTCAGAAACCCCCTTATTGTCAATCTAGCTAGGAAAGCCATCCATCCTCTGAATGATCTAGGTCTGTAGTTTGTGGGTGTAAAGTTTCACGAGGCTGTGATTATCCTAGAGGTCACCACAGGTCATTTTATACAGTGAGGTCAAGTTTCAAAAAAAGGTCTCACTACAATGAAATGTCTCCTATGGGGACTAACATCATCACACATGAATACTGTTTGGCTCATTGGATCCAAAAGAGTCTCAGCTTTACAGTGATACCCAATTTATGTTATTCCAAGACTGTTTAGGGACCCCAGTATGCAGAAATACACAATTTTTAGAATAAGCAAAAATAACATATTTATACCGCATTCAAAAACTGCATGACTGCATTCACAAATCTTGAGGTCAGAGGTCAAGGGACCCTTTTGAAAATGCCAATGGCAGTTTTTCCTCGCCAAAATTTAGCTTAACTTTGGAGCGTTATTAAGCCTCCTTCACGACATATGATATCTGTAAATTGACTCTCTCACTGAACCTGCTAACGCCGCTGAAAGACAGTAAAGTCGGTCCAGGGGGAGTAGACTTTTACAAAAGCGAAAAATTAAGAAAGTTAAAACAAAATGTGGATACTTACAAACTTTAGCATGCAAGGCTGTTTAACCTCGGTCACTACTCCACCCCGTTCATACGTAGAAAAGGCTGAAGTGTCACCAATGCTGAAGGCGTACTTGTCTGTTGAATGAGGTGACAAATAACATACTAATAGTGAGACAAAGATGAATTCTCATCACAACTATTACAGTCTACAGGGACGAGTGCCGTGTGGATGGCTGGAGTGAGGCTCATCACTACGCTGTGTGTTGTAACACTAACCAATGACTTTGATCTCCACAGGCCCGACTCTGTTGAGCTCCGTCATGCCCTGGACGTCAGAGAAGAAAACTTTGAATCCATCTGAAAATCTATGCGGCTGGTCAGGTGTGCAGAACACCACTCCAGGATTCCCCTAAAATAAAGTCAAGTTGACAACCTTTGAGTTTGAAAGAAAAATGTTGGTAATAATGTTAAACTTTTGGAAAACCTGTAAAATACATTTGGTTTAGGATTTAGTTATGGAGTCTGTATGTTCTTCCTGTGCATAGGTGTATTTCCTTTCACAGTCCAAAGACACGATGCAGGTCAGGTGAACTGGCAACTCTAAAATGCCTGCAGCAGGTGTAAATGTTACCCAACACAACTCTTAGCCGGATAAACAGGATTTTAAAAGGATGGCTGGATGTGTTAGAGATGCTTTTAATATGCCAGCTTACCTTAGAGACACTTTGTATCATCGCTGATGCCGGCTTCTCTCCATCCTGGTCCAAGACCTCAAACTCCTCCCCAAAGTCACAGAACAACTGGCTGCAAATGAACCACCATGTTTTCACGTCTTTCTACATTATTAAGTAGATTCAATCAATTTTTTTTGGACAGCTTGTCTTGTCCACTTACCCACAGAGTCCTCTGGTGTCTGCTACAATGAACTTGATCCCACGTGAATGGCAGAGCTCATCAAAACTCAACTGATCATCCAGAGAGGAGTCAGTGAGGACCACCACCTGAGAGATTCAATCAGAATCAAAATGTTTTTTTTATTGTTGTTACTGTTGTTTTTCTGTGCTCACCTTAAGTCAGATTTTAGTGTTAAGTACAAGCGGGATTTGGGGAGGACATCACAACTAGAGGTCAATCGTGGTCCAATGTACAAACTATAGTAAAGTAGGAGACATCTTGTGGCCAGCAGTTAGACTTTTGGAATGAAAAACTATTTGCATAGCCATAGATTTGGGATTGTTCAATGAGGGAGAATGTGATTTTAAACTTGGTAATCAAACCTTTTTCGTGGAGAAAAGGCCTTTATGCACCTTGGGTAGGTAACATTAGAGAAACCAGCAAGAGTAAACTAGATTTTAAAGATTATCTAACAGAAAAACCCAACCCAGTGTTGCTATGGTTAACTCTTCTATTTTGACTAATTTGTCAGTTCCTTGCTGTCACCACTAGAGGGCAGCAATCACTCGTGATTTTAAATACACAGATCAACATCTCCTAGCATCAACATAGAAATAGACTCAGGTACTGATAATGCTTAAAATCCTACACATTATTCAGGTTACACAAATAAAAATGACCTGTCGCTAACTTGACCTGTGTATTTAAAATCACAAGTTTTAATGTCCTCCAGTGGTCACAGGTAGGAACTGCATCATAGAATTTATCAAGCTAGCGCCATTGCAGACTTGAATAGGAATAATATAGTTATCAATACTGATTATATTCTTTAGAGGTATCCATAAGACATGTATATGTTCATACTAGTATATGTAATTCTAATGTATACTTTGTTATAAAACAATGTAAAGCCCTGCATCATGACAAATTTGATATTGCAGTTCTTCTAAGTGACCACTAGAGGGCAGTGAACACAGGTCAAATACACAGGTCATCACTTTGCTTTGTGCAACCAGCGAGCATTTTGTTTTACCTTTTACCTTAGATTTAACAGCAGTGACTTATTGCTAATCGTCTTGTCATAACAATATGGGAAATAAAGACGAAACACTGACGGATGTTGTCCTTATTTTCATGATTATTACAGTCCTGTGACAGCCACAGATATCAGATTTTTTTTGTGCATGTTGTGACAGCATCTGATTCATTGATTGCTGTTGGGATGTAAAGAAAATTTCAATAAATTTAACAAACATGTTCCCAAAATACATTACCCACCCTTACTTTACGTACCTGAAATTGCAATAGCAGGTCCTCATCCAGTGGTCCGGTGTGGGCCGACACACGCACATGTGGGTTTAAGGCAGACAGCTGCTGTAGGGAACATGTGGCTCGGTTCTGACCAAGATGGGACTCCTTCAGGAAAAACTGGTGGGAAAATGAAATTACAGGTTGACAAAACAATCTCAAGGTCCACCTGCCATTTATCAGCTTTCTATGATTCTGAGCAGCTCTTGAATGTTTGGTCAACAGCTGCTTCCGAGGTCAAGAATGACCCATCAAACTCAAAATTACAAGTTGTTTGATGGGATCTTTTAAAGGTCCCATATTATAAAAAAGTGAGATTTTCATATTTTGTTTTATTATAAAGCAGGCTTAAGTCCTTTAAATACTGTGAAAGTATCAAAACGCTCAATCCAGAGGGAAATACACACAGCCCAAAAACTCTTCATTTGAATCAAGCTGTCAGGATTTCTGTCCATTTGTGATGTCACAAATGTACAATATTTAGACCCCATTACACAGATTTAGACGTAAACATTCTAAATGTGTCCCAGTTTATTTCCTGGTTGCAGTGTATGTGAACGTCATCAGCTGACAGGAAGTACACATGGACCCAAGCTGTTGTCTAGCAACGCAATTCTGTTGCAATTTTGTCGCAATTCCGTTGAAACGCGCTAAAACGGAGCGTTTCAGACAGAGGATAAATACAGGCATATTCAGACAGACAGTATGACGAAAATAAATGTTTTTTTTTTAACATTACAGCATGTAAACATGTTCTAGTAGAAACACAAAATACAAGTATGATCCTGAAGCATATGGGACCTTTAAATTAAATTATTGTCAAAGCCTTAGCAGCTACTTATAATCCTTTAACGGTGATACTTAATAATAAAATTAAACTGACTGCAAAAAGCTATCTACAATACCAGCATACTCTATTCATACCATTAGCTGTTTGGTAAAACCAAAACCAAAAAATGTAAAACCAAAACCAAAACCAAAGTTATTAACTTTTATGATGGGTGATATGTTCCATTTAGACAATTATTTTATTACTTATGTAGCTGAAGTAAGATTCAAAAGTTACACATGATGACCCTTTTAATTAGCCTATGTAATAATGTGTTAGTATATTGCCATAATATCATTCCAAATCTGACAACAGTTAAATAGAAATGCAACAGTAAACAAAATATATAAAACAAATATCACTTTAACAAGACAATTACACTTGGCAGGTTTGGCATGTTGTTGTTGCTCTAACAGGAAGTTGTTCACTTAAATTGCAGTCTATGAGTTTAGACACATATTTATCTCTTAATTATTTATTTAAGTATTTTAACAGATCAACACCACAGGGTTAGTAGGCCTATAGCATACCCATTCATACCCATTTTAAATGTATTTTATTTTATTTTAATAAATAAACACCACAGGGTTAGTGGGCCTACCTGGGAGGACAAGTCGGTCCACGTAGTGAGGCCTTGATCCTGGATGGTGACAGACTTCACTCCGGACAGGATCACATTTTTGGCTATTTCCACCCCGAGACCTCGCATGCCTGCTATGAGGACGTTAGCTGTGGCCATCCGGTGCATCGCATCGTGACCCAGAACATACCTGTGCAGGTAGAAGAACAAGCGGGTCTCTGGTCCACCAGTCTATAGCACTGATTGATTGATTATTGTGTGTCTGTATACTCACAGCTGTCTGGAGTAGAATCCTTCATCGATTTCACCCATTGCTGCTATGTTGCAGTGTCCAGTATGAAATGATCAGTCTCTGTAGTGAGGAAGTGATCAGGGATCAGCTGGACTGAAACAACAACCGCACTGGTCAAAGAACAGAATGAAAACAGGTGGGACAGATGATGAGATGACAGTTTATAGGAAATTATTTCACTTTCGTTTCATCAGATTCTTTCGGTTTTCTTGCTGTGCCAAGAAATATCTTCTGACCGGAGGCCACTAGAGGGCGACACAGGACTGTTTATAGAGTTAAGCCGTGGACACACAGTGGACACACTGCCTGCATGAGACGTGCGTCTATTTTATAGAATAGAAGGGTCGCCTATTTTACACGGGAGCCCCTCGCGTCTCAGCTGCGTGTCCCAGCAGCAACAGACAGTAAAGGTGATCTATTGACAGTATATGGACATCATATCAGCTACATAATACAGTTTACATGTCTAGACATGTGTAGAATATGTCACAGACAGTGAAAGTGATCTAGTGACTGTATATTAACTTCATACCAGCAAGACTTTACTACAGTTTCGAGGTTTGTATGTAGAATATGTTACGGAGATGAAAAAAAAGTAAAGTTAAGTAAACTTGTTTTTAAATCAACACTTCCTGCTTTCATTTCAAAATAAAAGCCCTCAGGCGTTTTTTTCTATAGACAGAATCCCTTCATTTGTTAACACAAGGCTTTTATTCTGAAATATGAGCAGTCAGTCACTTTAGGAACTCAAAAAATTGATAAAGTTTGGAGTTTAAATCAACACCTCCTGCTTTCATTTCGAAATAAAAGCCCTAAAGCGGGTTTTCTTTGCACAGAATTCCTTCATTTGTTAACACGAGGTTTTTATTCTGAAATATGTGCCGGACAGTGATGTGGAACAAGCAGTGACTTGGAAAGCATCATAAATGAATACAGTATGGAGTTTTAATTGTGGAATATTACTATTATTTACTAATTACCACACGTTTCTGAACCTTTCTCTGTCTAAAATAAATATTAATTATATTTATCATGAAAAACTCTATGCAGAAAGAAAGGGCTGTCAGCAGCAGCAGAAACACAGCTGACAGGTAGCCGACAGGCTCCCGGGACGCAGCTAACTCGCGTCTAGTGTGAACACCCTATGTGTGCATCACGCAGGAAGTACAATGCCATATTGACCATCTTGCAAAGAAATTAAAATTCACACTTGGTTTTCTGTACAGGCTAAGGTCCTGTTTTTCCATGGCATCAAGAAAACGCTTAGATGCGGCCTTTTTCTGACTCAGATCCATTATGGTGATTTACAGGTTTGTCTCCCCGTCCACCTTGTCCAAACATGACTCCCTGTGTCATTCAGCCCTGAGGTATGTCACTAATTCTAGCTTCAGGACCCATCATTGTACCTCATACATTATGGTAGGATGGTCATCCCTCACTCTGCGGAGTTACTGGTACATTTTAGTCTATAAACCAGCTCTGGCAAATTTCCTTATTTTACTTAAGCTGGAAGTTTTTATTTCTCCATAACAGTTATAATGTTAGATCACATAAATATCAGAATACAGAATAGAATGTTTTCTATCAGGACAGAAGCTGGCAAAACCAGCCTGATCCACCATGGTCCTGGTCCTGAAATCATCTGCAGGTCAAGCTTAAACTGGAGACCCTTATCTCTTTAAATTATTTTAAACATAGAATAAAAGTGGTCACTGCAAGCTTCAGTTGCTTCAATTAAATAACCCATTGCTTTAATGCACTGTATGATGTAATGTATTTTGTCGTTGCTGTCGGGTTCAATGTTGTCTTGTTATGTGTTGGATGCTATTTGACCCTGTCTTGGCAAGGTCTGACATGTAAAAGAGGTTTTAATCTCAATGTGACTTCTTAGTTAAATATAGGTTATATATACTGGTAAAAGAAAGTTTGGAAACTTGTGTTTGGTGGATTATTTCTATGTTGTTACAATGCTAATTGGCATTGTATTTTACATGATTGGAAAGCCTGTTTATTTACCGTCAAAATGATGTCCAACTTTTAAGGATCATGCATTTGTGGGATGAGCAGCACAGCTGATTATGTGGGTAGCGCCCAAGAAAAACTTGCAAAATGCTCTGTCAATAGTAAACAGTGTATTCTCATAAGGCTACCAGGAAGCCTGCAATGACTGCAATTTTCAGGTAACACCTGAGTTGTCAAAGCCCAAACTTTGAAAACCACTCAGCCATTTGATTGATCTTGTATAGTAACTTGTATTCTGCTTATTGCTACATCATTTGAATGTTTAACCTTTACAGAATGATGTAGTTTAACATTAGGAGCTTCTTTTCACATTCATCTGCTGAGGGGGGAAATCTTCTGAGTAAAGACACGTACGTACGAGCAGGATTTGAGACATACCACCAAGCCAATGATTGTCCAATATGCAATTAACACAATACTCTCATACAACACTGAGGAGGGCCTTTTCAGTCAAGTAGGGGACATTTTGTCCCCAGGAGCTAAACTTTTAATATGAACAATATTCTGTTTTTTTTGTAATGAGTAGACGTAATTGTAGGAAATTAAGTTAACTGAACATTTTTGTGGAAAAAAACATGTCAGCTACTGCTTATTACTCAAAGAGATGTATTTTTTAAAAACATGTCTGAGGGGGGCACTTTTAACATTTCCATGGTGACAATAACAATGACACACCCTATATTGCTTAATGTGTTTGTCATTCATTTGAACAACGTTAGTCTGGTGAGGAGGCACACAAAAAAACCTCCAGAAGAAAGTTGTGCATGCTTAGTTAGGAGTGACGAGAAGTGACTCATCGCTGGGTACTGTGGAGAACCACTCTAAGCTCAATGTGGTGGGTAAATGAGGAACAAGCAACTTTAAGATCCATAAAGGAACCGGCAATCAGATTCAATATTCACATGATGACTGAAATTAATGTAAACTCGGGAAAAAAAAGTTTGGAAATTTGTGTTTGGTGGATTATTTCTCTGTTGTTACAATGCTAATTGTCATTGTATTTTACATGGTTGGAAAGCCTGTTTATTTACCTTCACAATGATGTCCAACTTGTAAGGATCATGCATTTGTGGGATGAGCAGCACAGTTGATTATGTGGGTAGCGCCCTTGTAGTAACAAGAAACAAACAAGACATATTGGCTATTTTACACTTTATTAATTTAATACTCCGTCAGGAGCCTCAGTAGCGGTGGAAGATCCATACACAGCCACAACAGCCTGGCACCACCTCCTCATGCTGGTCACCAACCTGGTCACACGTTGCTGTGGGATGGCTCCTGAAGGTGTATTAAATGAATAAAGTGTAAAATTGCCAATATGTCTTGTTTGTTCCTTCTTACTGATAGAGAGTTCAATCATCCAATCAACCAAAACAACTCAAAACAAGAGTCAATACCAACAGGAGAATACACTGTTTACCATTGGCAGAGCATTTTGGCAAATTATTCTTGGGCGCTATACCCACATAATCAGCTGTGTTGCTCCAACCATGTAAAATACAATGCCAATTAGCATTGTAACAAAAGAGAAATAACCCATCAAACACAAGTTTCCAAACTTTTTTTCCCCAGTTTATTACATCACAAAACAGACAATCTCAAAACAAGCTGTTACTGTGCAAAACTTGAGGGAAATAACCATTTTATAGCAGTTTATTTAAAAAAAAAAAAAAAAAAAAAATTGGAATTGGAATTTAAACTCAGACATTTAATATATCTCTGGAGAGAGATACTCCTGCTTAACAACAACACCAAATATTCCTTGTATGGACCAAATCTAAATCTAAGCTGGATGGCCCCAGTGCAACGTCATGCATGTTTGTTTGCCCCCTGTGTTATGAGTCAGATGCAAACTCAAGGACTGGTTGTGATGTCCTTAACTTTTGCCAGTTTTGTTTGATTAGTGCTTGGATATCTGTCCTTGTCGAGCTCAAATCAAAACAGCTTTCTCTGTTTCATGCAGCTTTTTGCTCCTGCGGTGCCGATCAGATCAGAGTTGTGTCTATGATGCTGGATCTTTGTGGGTTTGGAGCAACGCAGAGAGTATGTGATTACTGAACTTTGGATTCAGTGGTAGATGTTTAACTTCTGGATCTATAAATACTCCATTATGTCAATGACAACATTTCTATTTGGACATTGTATAATGATGAATAGGCTCAATTAATATTGCCAACATGAGTTATTTAATATTACCTTTAGGCTATGTAAACATATATCTGTTAAAGGTCACATTGCTGGCATTATATGAGGATGTCTGGCTGCAGAGGGAAGACATTCCTCTCATAACTTCCTGCTATATCTGCAGAGTAGCTTCATTCCATCATCTGAAAACAATGCATTTCTGGCAAAACTCCTGCAGGCGTAGCCTCGAACACACTGTTGTCAAGTGTTGAGGACGTTTTTCCTCTAAATGTAACATTATGACGCCAGAGAGGAGAGCAGCTCCAGTTGGAGATAGTTTATAGTTTATGATGTGACTCCTGGGAAGGAAACCATGAGGTTATTTCTGAAGTGGGCAGATTTCGCAACTATTTCATACTTCCTCGTTGCGGGCGCAGCTTGACAGGACAGCACCCACTTCAGAGTCAAGTACGTCAGAATGACGACAGCACTTCCGGTCTTCAACTATCAAAATAAATCTGAAATCTTTTACTCCAGAACAGGGGTCTGCAACCTGCAGCTCTGAATCCCCTCTCCAGTGGATCCCTCTGGGTTTTTAAAAATGAAGAACTGTTTTTTGTTTACATTTTCAATTTTATTTATCATTGTTGTAGGACAGTATGACAGAGTATTAGGGCCACATTGAGGAACAAAAATAAAACTGAGATTTCATAGGTTTCTGAGTAGTAGGTTTATTAGAAAATATTCGTAATATTATGAAAATAAAGTCAAAGGTTTACGAGAAAAAAGTTGTAAGTCATAATATTATAAAGTAGTAATTTTACTTGTCATTTTCTTTTTTTCTCGTTAAGTTATTACTTTATTCTCTTAATATTCCAACTTTTTTCTCGTAAAGTTATGACTTTATTCTAGTAATATTACAACTTTTTTTCTTGTTAAGTTATGACTTTTTCTCGTAATATTACTACTTTTTTTCTCGTAAAGTTATGACTTTATTCTCGTAACATTACGACTTTTTTTCCCGTAAAGTTGTGACTTTTTTCCTCATAATATTAGGACTTTATTCTGGAAATCTCAGATTTTTTTTCCCTTTCGCGGCCCTAATACTCCATAGTACATTTGCACTTTGGCCCTCACTGCATTAGACTTATATACTATATACTTAGACTATAACTGTGTTCCATCATCACAATGCTCAAATGTTTTGCGGCTCCAGACAGATTTTTTTATTTTTTTTTGCCTATAATGGCTCTTTTGATAGTTAAGGTTGCTGACCCCTGCTCCAGAACGTGTTTCCTGATTGGGACTAATACATCGATACGTCGATTAACTTGTTGAATATGAATGAAGTGGAACTACAATTTGTGTTGAAAGTTAAAAAAAAAAAAAAAATATTCAGTTTATATAGTGTTAGGTCATGCAGTGACAGAGCATGGGGACAGTCTGAATGAATAGGCCACTTCTATATTCAAACCATAAACTCACAGTTCTGCTCAAATTCAAGGATGTTTAAATTCAGTTGTTACATTTTTCAACATACCTAATCTTAAATGTCATTCTGTGTGAACTATATTATGATCTGTGTGTTTAATTGTCACAGCATAAATATCGTTATAGCATAAATAACTATTAGACTTCAGTTGTAATAAATATGATTTATTAAGCTTTTGAATACCATTTCCATAATTTCTCCTCTCAAATGTCTTTTTATTGTGCAGTTATATTTCACATTGAATTCCCTTGTGCAGTGAAGACTCATTTTCGTGGTTCTTACAAATGATGCATGTAGCATTGACGTCATTAGGAAATTAAATAAATTCAAAGGCACAGAAGTGATATCTAAATAAAATGATAAACAGGCAGAATAAGCAATATCTAAATACAGAAAAGTAAAACAAAATTATAGGGATATACATAATAT
>CAKAKQ010033410.1:0-12153 GCA_916700675.1 Helicolenus avius
GTGTCTCCCTGTTCACTCCGGCTGAGGGCGGAGAGAGACTAGTTTCTCGCTGTGGAGCCCCAGGCTGAGGCAGGAGAAGTAAACACAGTATCAGCAGTGATTCATGGAGAGACCTTCGTCTGGTCAGCTAACATTACTGCCAAGCAGCTGAAATATAGAGTGATATTGTGGTTTTAGCTGACGTGTGTCGCCTCACTGTTTTGAGCGATGCTCATTCATGTCTATGTAGAGCGAGCAAGCGCGAGCCCGACGCTGACTTTCGTTGATTTCACGGCCTCAGGTGTCGCTGTTAAGAAGCATTTCTGAAAGTTACAAATAGTCCCTTTAAATGTGAGATTGCAATAAAAAAATGTTGTCCCTAAAATCTATGATCGTGATAAATAATCGTGATCTCAGAACTGATCAGTATAATCGTGATTATTGTTTTGGCCATAATCATACAGCCCTAAATTTAACCCGACCTCGATTACAGCACAAACACTGGGTGAAAGTCACTGTTGCTGCTAGCGGGAGGTTTCTTACAAGAATTGTGTAAACATGGGCCTGGCGGGTCAGGTTTGCTTTAGTGCTCACAGTGTTTACAATCTGCTGCACATGTAACACCATTCCCACACTCCTGCTGTTTACGATGCAGGCTTTTATGGTAACGGGGCATTTTTGAGTCACGCTAACTAACATTTGTTAACCAATACATCCATTCTCATTTAGGGCAGACTCTTGCTGAAGATTTTAGCTTGTGCATGTCTATATGAGGCATCAGTTTAGTTTACAAATGTATCGTTCTCATAACCTAGACAGAGCCCATACCTCTGTACTGTATGTACCAGATCAGTACTGACTTTGGGTGCATGAGCTTAAAATGTTCCTGCAAAATTAGCAACGGTGTTTTTACATACACTATTTGAATAAACATTTTGATATATTTTACGCATTTCAAGTTGCTGATTTACATCAAGGCAAAATACTAAAATGGTCATACTATGCTACCAATAGTACACTTATAGCCACACACACACACACACACCCCATGAGTAGCTGGTTAGTCAGGTGCTTGATCCCAGACACAGCTCCCTGACTGCTCAAACACGCAGACACACACACACACACACATTCCCTCCCGGTTCCTCCCCTCCTCCTTGTGCAAATTAGTTAAATCACTGGACTCAAAAGCCTCAAAACATTCAATCTGTTACTTAGGTTAGTGCTGACGTGAACATTTTAGTATTGGCTTGAACTCCTGTCCTTTTTGGCTTATTTGTGACTAGGTAAGCATCACTCTCACTGTTTTGCCAAGGTGTTATTTCTTTGATATCTGCACAGTGTACTCCTCAGCTGATTGTTCTGTTTACTTGTCTGTGTCGAGACTCTTTTACATTATGATGACGATGAACATGCTTCCAGGCCACAGAGCATCAGCCATGCACCTGCTCCTCGCCACAGTTATCACTCGCTGTTTTTACGTTGCAGCTCCTTGATTCCACCCGAGGAATTCAGAACTATACACAGCATCTTCCATCAGCGGCACTGTCTTAACAATTCAGTGGCTTCAAACTACAAATCCTGAATTTGTTGCACTATTTGTTTTCGTGTAAGAGTCTAGGAAGCAGGGTATTTGCTGAACGATAGGGTGTGCCTTGTCTTCAGAGGAGCTGAACTTGGAAAGTTTGGACTTTCATGGGTCTCTTCATATTTTGTTGATGACAAGTACTTTGGGATCAACACACACTGAAACACGTGTCTTGACTTACCACCTGTGCTGAGTCTGCTATGATGAGTGCTGTTATTAGGCTGGCTGTTACAAGGCTTTCTGTATGGGAATATGCCTGGTACTTGAGTCAGAAGTTTTGCAGGAGACCTACCGCACAGCTCATGACAAATTCCACAGAATTGCTACTCTTGATCAAAGGATTGCTGGTTTGACGTGTCAAAATGACTACCTTGATCACTGTTAGGTGTTTTGCAGCAGTAGTGGGTGGTTGTCCATGCAATTACAAAAGCACTATGTCTGTAAACATGAGGTACATACTTGCTTGTGCTTCTTGTGGACAGTTGAGTTAAGCTGTAATGATTTCACAGTCTGTCCGCCAGTGTTGGTAACGTCTCACTGGGCAGCCTCACCACTGTTGGATGAATGCTTAGGAAACACTAATGGGCAAGCTGAAAACAGTTGACAATCTCTTATTTCTCAAGTTGTCTTCGTTGACTATCAGCAGAGATATGTCACTGGAACTCAGATGTCTCATCTGTCTCTTACTTTCCTGAAGTTCATGATACAACAGCAGACTGTGGTCCTCTAAGGGCCCTTTCATGCCTACCTTGTTTAGTTCAGACTATTTAATCCGAACCAAAATTACAGGTGTGATAGCTTCCCCGGACCAAACAGCCGAACCTTGGTCCAACAAAAAGAGGTGGTCTTGCATCAGATCAAATTGAACCCAGTGGGCAACCTCCGGGTTTGAAAAGTGAAGCCAATGCAGAGGTGCCTGAAACCCTCATTCTTTCTATTGGCCATCAGGGGCGACTCCTCTGGTTGCTAAAAGAAGTCTGATTGTATAGAAGTCTATGAGAAAATGAGCCTACTTCTCTCTTGATTTATGACCTCAGTAAACATTGTAAACATGAGTTTATGGTCTCAATCGCTAGTTTCAAGTCTTCTTCAATACAGCTTGATGTTCATTTAGTAAATTTACACGATACACAATAAAGCACGGTAGCTTTAGAGCTACCTTGTGATTGACCGGTGGCTACCACGGTCTGGTCTGGGAGTTGCCTAAAGATGTCTTATTAAGCGTTTGGTTGTACTTGACCCTCTCGTGTCACTTCTGATTGCAAAAAAACAAGATGGTGACAGCCAAACTCGAGGCTTCAAAACAACAGTCCACAAACCAATGAGAGACATCATGGTGACTACGTCCACCTCTTATATTCAGTCTATAGTTAAACCATGGTTCTGTTTGTTTCTAGTGTGAAATTATTTTTTGGATGGTTCAGACTTTCGGACCATTTGCAGGAAGTTCCGGCAGGCCAGCATCATGTTATAAGAGTAGCGTAGCTCCTTTAAGGACTATCTCGGTGTGTCCCCTAGTCTAGTGTGTTCGTAGCGAGTGTGTGGTTGAGAGAGAGTGGAAGCGCCGAGAGCAAACCGGAGTCTCTATCACTGGCATTGCACACGAGTCTTCCCTGGCATCGGGTCGAGCTGGATATACTGGATCTACTTCATGTTAATGGCATGTGCATCATTACAATGAAGAGGACAACCGGCACACTGCCGGAGGTAAAAATAGCCCCAGTTTGAAGCTATGCAATGTGAAGACAAAAACTAACCGGATCAAACACAGTATATACATTGTAATAAAAACGCAACGGTAAAAACGGTTCGGACCTTAGTTCGGACTTTCATGTGTGAAAAGGCCCAAAGATTCCCACAGACCATCTGCTCTGAGTTAAGTCC
This sequence comes from Helicolenus avius, assembly GCA_916700675.1. Classification (NCBI taxonomy): domain Eukaryota; kingdom Metazoa; phylum Chordata; class Actinopteri; order Perciformes; family Sebastidae; genus Helicolenus; species Helicolenus avius. Next base: position 3,452 of record CAKAKQ010033410.1, read on the forward strand.
ATTTGGCAGCTGACATCTGCCCTCTCTTCGGCTCCTCAGGACGATTAAGAAACCCTCCACTCATGTTTGTATATCTATTTTTTGTCTTGAGACTCAAGATCAAATTGTGTCTTTACTCCCCACTTAGTGCAGCTTCTGGTTGTATAGTTCCCTGGCTCCACAGTATGCAGATCCACACTGACAGCCCTCATATGTAAAACATTACTGGACATAATACCAAATATTGTAAGAAACCATTAAAAGATATTGGCTGGTTATATTTTTCATAAAGCAGATATGTTCATCATTGGCTTTATTCATTTGAACGCAGGTTGAGAGTGCGTTGTGTTTTGTAAGAAATATAAATATGAGATTAGGAACTTTTACTCAAAACATGTTTTGAATCCCAGAGATTTGTATCCTTCGTTCCTGTTTCCGTTTCCCTGCAAACACCGGCTCCATACTGACATGGGAAAGATGTGTGTGGTCACGTGAGAATCATATGAAACGGCTTAGGGGCCAAAGCCATTTTTTCTGAGAAATAAAAGGGTTCCTGTTGTCATCAACAACCTGCAAAAGAAAAACATATTTTTGAGGCCTGGAGTAATGTATAGAAAAATGTTTCAGAAATAAAAACAAGATTCATTTCGTTTTTAGATTTTATTTTATTTTGACGCTGTTCAACTAGACCTGACACATTGTTTTGACATAACACATTCATGTTCATGTGGTAGCTGCAGCCTGACATTCAGATCAGCTGATCACTTCTTAAAGAGGTTCTTCTAATTTTTGTGTAAAAATAGACGCTGCTTTATGTATCATTATGTACCATTAAGGTGTATTCTTTATTCACCGGCACTTTAAATCAAATAGAATCGGGTTGTTTGTATACTACTCCAATACATTTATATTTTCATTGTAAGTTTTTAGGCTTGCTGCAGCGTAGTGAAAACCACAAGCCAAATTGTTGTTACAATACTGTACTGTCTTTGAGTAAACATTTTGTTCATTAATCACAAGAAATATTATTTATAAACCTCCCACATGCTGAATAATGGCCCTTTCAGAAACAGTGTGGTTTGAGCTGGGCTCGACCAACCCGGTCTCACGGCAAGGCGCATAAATACCACGACATTACACAAACATTCCCTGTGCCACGAGTACGCATTTTTGCAGCAGTAACACTTCCAGCCCAAATTATGAAAAGACAAAGACACTTCTACAAATGTGAACAAAATGCTCAGATTTGGAATATACAGTTGGAGTATCATTTGTACATGAACAATTTCCATGTCCATAGACCACTGACGTCATGCCGGTCACTGTCAACTTTCGACTTCACTTTTTCAAGATATCGGTCTGCTTTTCAGTCAGTGTCACTGCTTTAGTGAGATTGTTATTCCATTTGGTTGGTGCATAACATAAGGGAGTTGTTATTACATAAAAAGTGACTGTGTATACTGGGGCTGCGCCCTCTTGGCCGACTAATTGGTCGTTTTGGTCTTAGTAGACTAAGATTTCTTTAGTCAATTAGTCAGTTTTTGTATGCGTTTTTCATGCTGAATGACTTATTTCCAAGAAAGTCATGAGCACATCTCTGGTCAACCCAAGATTTAAAGTAGAGTTGTTCCGATACCGATACCAGTAATCGAAATGCGTCCAATACTGCCCAAAACGTAGGATTGGGTATTGGCAAGTACGCCAGTCTATGTATCGATCCAATACCAAAAAAAATGATTAACCCATAAAAAATCTTTAACTGCATATCAATTCTTCTTCGCTGCTCCAATACAGTAGCCGCCCCGTAAACCAGCCTTTAAAGCAAGTTCTCCCTGTAATAATGATAAACAAAGATATATGATTCCTTACATGCCGGCCTATGAATGAGCCGCAGGTTGACCAGGAGTCATTCTCAGTCATGGTTGGATTATACACGTCGACTCCTCGCTTCTAAATTGATTGTTTGGGAGAGCACTTGAAGGCACCGTAGGCAGCAGCTGGTCCATAGCCTGACAATGCTGTCAGTTGTAAATGAAAATGAAGTATCAATGTAGACTGCACTAGTGGTGGAAAGTAACTAAATACATTTACCCAAGTACTGTACTTAAGTACAATTCTGAGGTATTTATACTTTATTTAGTATTTCCATGTTCTGCTACTTTTTACACTACATTTATTTGACAACTTAAGTCACTTTGGAGATTCAGATTAATAATACAAAATATAATCAACAAAAAAATGATGATGTATTATTTTTAGGGTTGTCAATCGATTCAAATCTTTAATCGTGATTAATCGCATGATTGTCCATAGTTAATCAGGATAAATCGCAAATGAATCGTAATTTTTTTGTACCTTAAAGGGAGATTTGGGAAGGATATTTGCTTAAATCATAACATGTCAAACTGCAGCCCAAAGGCAACAACAGCTGTCAGTGTGTCAGTGTGCTGACTTGACTATGACTTGCCCCAAACTGCATGTGATGATCATAAAGTGGGCATGTCTGTAAAGGGGAGTCTCGTGGGTATCCATAGAACCCATTTACATTCACATATCTGGAGGTCAGAGGTCAAGGGACCCCTTTGAAAATGGCCGTGACGGTTTTTCCTCGCGAGAATTTAGTGCAGGTTTGGCATTTAGCCTTCTTCCCGTCAAGCCAGTATGACATGACTGGTACCAATTCATTAGGTTTTTCTAGTTTCATATGATGCTCTAGCTTTAAAACTGAGCCTGATACAACCGAAAAATCACAAGCTGCGTTAATGTGTTAAAGAGCCGTTAAGTGGCGTTAAAATAAACGCGTTATTATGGCGTTAACTTTGACAGCCCTAATTATTATGGATAAAGACTTTATGCCTTGCTGAAATTCATTATCCAGTATACAGTATAGTGAAAAATTACCCCCATTTTTACCAGCTGCTACATTAAAGTGATGAACTCATTAATGCATCAGTAATTATTATCCAATAATATAATATATACTGTATTATTCTGAAATGGACCTGAAAATTCTGCATAATGAGTACTTTTATTTTTAGTACTTTGAGTATAGTCTGATACTAATACCTGTCTACCTTTACTTAAGTAACTTTTAGAATGCAGGACTTTCACTTGAAACAGAGTATTTCTATACTCTTTCTGTGGTATTGCTAGTTTTACTTAAGTAAAAAATCTGAGTACTTCTTCCACCACTGGACTGCACTAATGCTTCTATTCTAACTGCGTCAGATAACCTTTTGTCGTGTAAGTTGAGTATTTACTGGCTTTAAGTAACAATTTTGTCCGGATGATTCAGAATTAAAGTTGTCTGTGCTCTTTGATATTTTTCCAGAGTGCATGTTTCAGACGAGTTGGAACCCCCCCTCATACAGTAGCATCGGGACTGGGGGCCAAGCAGGAGGAAATTTATTACGGTGAGTTACCATGTTATTGTATTTCAAATAGGGCTGTCAAAGTTAACGCCATAATAACGTCTTAACGCAAGTTCGTTTTAACGCCACTAATTTCTGTAACGCATTAATGCAATTTGTGATTTTTAGGTTGTAACAGGCTCAGGTTTAAAGCTAGAGTAAAGATACTGGTATCATTTGAAAACTGAAGGAATCAATTGGTACCAACCATGTTGGCTAAAAAAAAGCTCCAAACTTACTCAAAATTTTGTCGAGGAAAAACTGTCATGGTCATTTTCAAAGGGGTCCCTTGACCTCTGACCTCCAGATCAGTGAATGTAAATGGGTTCTCTGGGTACCCACGAGTCTCCCCTTTACAGACATGCCCACTTTATGATAATCACATGATGTTTGGGGCAAGTCATAGTCAAGTCAGCACACTGACACACTGACAGCTGTTGTTGTCTGTTGGGCTGCAGTTTGCCATGTTATGATTGGAGCATATTTTTATGCTAAATGCAGTACCTGTTGTTAATTGATTTCCAATAATAAATATATACATACATTTGCATAAAGCAGCGTATTTGTCCACTCCCATGTTGATAATAGTATTAAATACTTGACAAATCTTTCTTTAAGGTACATTTTGAATAGATAAAAAAAGAAGTGTCATGTGAAAAAAAAGCATGTGATTAATCAAGATTAAATATTTGAATTGATTGACAGCCCTAATCTCACAGTACAGTGATAGGATTACTTAGTTGTCTCGTGCTGAAACAAACTGATTACATCACTCAGTAAATCAGTTAAGGAAATCTGCTGTTTCCTACATTAACACCTTTGGTGGAAACAAACAATTGAGGCATGTAGTGCTTATTGTAGTGCAGCTCACCAGATACATTTTTTCATTTATTAGATTGAAGTTGGAAATGTTTTACACAGGTTTTGTGTAACTCACGATTAGACTCTCCTACTAAAAAGTCATTCTCTTGTTTCCCCCAAAGGCCGAGCACAACAAAGACTCTAATCAGGAACACACAGCAGGCTCTGTTGCTGCTTTTAGAGGGTGTGCTCTTAGAAATAGGTCCCGGTTTTTGCCCCAACCTATCTGCTGCGAGGTTCATAGGTCACCGCTGCCTCATGTTTATAAACACTGTCTTGTCGACAGCCGTGAAGCAGGCTTGTAACCGCACTTAAACGTCTGCAGCCTTGAGTCAGAGCGGCATCATTCACTCCTTGGCCAAACTTAATTTCACACACCACCCATTCAAGGGCACACAGCGGTAAGTAGCCTCGCTTCCAGTTTCTGAAGGTGACTTTATATGAGAATGAAGTCAGCCTTACGCATGGATTTTATTTGGCGTGGTCTGGAAATGTTTGATTTAGTTTGCAGCCTTTTGAAGGTGTCCAAGTGCTGTTTTATAACTTGTTAAATAAACCGTAAATTGCCCATAATATGACATTGCATAAATACTTGCACGCTTTAGATTACTGATAATAAAGTTATTGATCTTTGTTATATGGGGAGAAGGAAGTCCACAACGGGCTACTAGTTATTAGCTGATAAGCTGTTGATATCGTCTGCACTTTGATCAAGGCTTTGAAGAATAAGTAAGGGCTTTGTGTTAGCCAAGCTGAATCGTTTTCAATTGTATTCTCTGCAAAATATTTGAGTGGGATGAATACAACTAGTGTAGTTAGGGATTCATTCAAATATTTCTGTTGGATAGATCACTTTAGATCAGCAGCCCGTAGTTGGTCTATCAACACATGCTGTGTTTAAAATGACGCTCCTGTGTAATGTTATTTAAGTCACTTACTTTCACTTATTTCCGGTGTCGTCTCTTCTGAGTTTTTGTTTTGGAACTTCTCGTGGCTTTCCAGAAAGAAATCAATGTAGATATATTGTGCTCTTTTTGTTGTTGTTGTTCTTGTTGCTCCAACAAGCCTACAGTTTGCAATCTGCTGTTCCTAGCCTTGACAACTGTGAGGAGGATCTATCACCCTCTTTGTTTTTAACATCTAGCCCGGCATATGTAGCCTGCACAACACAAATCTATTCCCTCAAGATACGCATGCTGTAAATCCAGTATAAACTCTGCTAACAAGCTGGCTGCCGAAGGCCTGTGTGTGTGTGTGTGTGTGTGTGTGTGTGTGTGTGTGTGTGTGTGTGTGTGTGTGTGTGTGTGTGTGTGTGTGTGTGTGTGTGTGTGTGTGTACCATTTCACCATTATCTAGCAGTATTCCGCATCTGACCTCTCTTTACTCCTCCTCCACCCTCACCCCTCACGCATCAACCACCCACGGGCTTCGCAAGAGACCTTATGAGGATCATTTGACTGGAATGATATTGCTGCTTCAGGCTTTTTTAGAGTCGGGGGGGGGGGAAACAAGCAGTGTGTTACACAATTCTCAGCAGAGAGTTTATTGTGCTCCAGAAAGCTCCCTGATTCAGTTATTAGATGTGTTATGCTAAGCTAAAGGTAGCAGCTTATTGTAAGTGGTTTGAATGCTGGTGTGCAGGCTTGTTCTCTTATTAAGTGATTATATGTGACTAATGTAGATCCTGTTGCACTGTGACATGTCAGAGTGTCTTATCAAGACGCTCTCTATTGATCACTGATTTATTGACATCAAGATTGAGTAATCTAATACCAGTCCTTCCTGTTCACAATCATTTGTTTTACAGTGTTACAGTGTACCAGGGATGCACCGATACCGGATTCGGATCCGTATTAAGTTTTGACCAGTTTGCTGCATTAAAAACATTTACACTTGAATTTTAATTCCTGGTAATCTTTTAAGATTTGTTTTACCAAGTTCCTGATTTACGACTTATTATTTTAATAATAAAGAAAAATGACATTTATAACTATGTATTTATTGGTCACATTTTGTTTTACAAAGTTAAGAAAGCAATGTTGAAATCAGGCCTGATGTTGCCTTATTAGGGATGCTCATTTTGAAAGATTTTCTTAACCGATAACCGACCCTCGTTAACCGATTATTAACCGTTAACCGACAAGATCTGTGCCTCGTACCAGCTGCAGGATCACAACAGATATTGGTTGACGGGAGTCTCCAGTTCAGCGTCCGGGAGCGTTAACTTAGCAGCTATGATGCTGCGTGTAGTGTCGCGGACATGCAGCCACTTTCCCAGTAAAAGTCTCCACCGCACATTTAGTTTAGTTTAGCAGGTTGTCAGCTGTGTGTCTGCCCGGCGGAACTTTAGTGAGTTTCCAACAGTGTGTGTATTTGTGCTACGTTAGCAGCTCTAGCATTGCCAAAGGCTTCGTGCTCGCCGCCGCACACGGAGTCTGAGTAACTATAATTAGTTTCCAACAGACCATGTGTGTGTGTGTGTCGGTGGTAAGTGTGAGGTTGTTGGTGGTGTTCTAGCTGTGATCGTAGGTGTAGCAGTGTGTGGACAGTTTATTTGTCGGTGAATAAATGCTACGAAACTACAACTCCTCCGCTCCGCTCAAGAGAGCCAGAGACCAAAGCCAACTTCCTGTATCCTGAAACTCCGGCTCCGCCTCTTAAGGTGGGCTGTTAAGGTGGACCAGCTTTTCTCCTTAAAGAGACTTTTGAGTTAATTATTAACATTTCTTTTAACCGTTTTAACTGATAGTGTCAATCGGTTAAAATGCTAAATGTCGGTTAACGGTTAAACGGTTAATTATTAACATCCCTATGTCTTACACATAAAAGAATGATCCCAGTCACTTCCACTCAGTGTGGCATACATCTTATTTGATTAAACACTGGTATCGGATCGGTACTCGGTATCGGCTGATAGGCAAAGCCCAGATATCGCTATTGCTATCGGGACTGAAAAAGTTGTATCGGTGCATCCCTAGTGTTTACACACAGGAGTCCACATAAAAGCTACCGCTCTTGCTTCTTTACCCATGATCATTTTGAAGTGAACGTGTGAGAGTATACTGTATGAATATTGTGGTATACATCAGTCCAACTTTCAATATGATGATATTTTAGGCAGGTCAAATCAGCAGAGCATTTTGAGAAATCAGATGATTAATCTGACTTTTTACTTTTCTTACACACCTGATAAAAATGACAAACAGGATACAAAGCAGTGGGCAACCTCCGGTTCTGAAAGGTGAAGCCAATGCTGAAGTGCTTTAAACTTGCATTCTTTCTAACAGCCAGCAGGGGGCGACTCCTCTGGTTGCTAAAAGAAGTCTGATTGTATAGAATCTCAATCTCTAGTTTCAAGTCTTCTTCAATACAGCATGATGCTCATTTAGTAAATTATGGTCCCATTTAGAGTCAGATAGACCATAAAGCTGGGGATGCTTTAGGGCGGGGCTACCTTGTGATTGACAGGTCACTACCACGCCGTTGTGCAGTCTGGGAGTTGTCTGTGTTTCTGTCTTGCGACTTTAACCCTTTCACAGTGTGTTTTCAGTTCATCAAAGTTAATTAACATTAACATTTTGGTTGCCTAAAAATGTCTCAATCAGTGTTCGGCTCCACCCTCTCAGGTCACTTCTGTTTGCAAAAAACCAAGATGACGCTCGTGTCTGGAAGGTAACCCGCGAGTTGGAGAAACTTTTGTGAGATGGTTAAGGTTAGGCAATGATCTTGAATAGTTAAAGTTAGGTTTCAGTGAGTCTTGTGAGAGTTTTTGCAGATTTCATATCAAATTTCGCAAATTGTGGGTTACCCTCTAGACATGACCCAAGACGGCAACGGCCAAAAACCAAGACGGCAACGGCGAAATGCCGAACTTGAGGATTCAGAACGGCAGTCTGCAAACCAATGGGTGACGTCACGTTGATAGCATCCACTTCCTATATGCAGTGTATGATAAACAATTACAGTTGCCGTTGTCATTAATCAGTCCAACCGTCTAAAGTGACACAGTCACAGTGCTCTTTTGTCATCGTGGTCTTAAAACTGGGCAAGGAGATATGGAGCGAGATGCAGCTGCTCAGAATGTGACTGTGACACTAAGGGCATACAAACATTTGATAGAGCCTAAAAAAAACAATCCTCCAAAAACCTGTTTTCATTCTAAAAAATCTCAATTAGTGGAGCACTGGTCAGGAACAAAACTCACCAGTGAAACCGTCTGAATGATGTCTACTTGGTTTTTAAGCTGTTTTTATAATCGTTTTTTATGACTACCAAAAAAGTGATTCTGCTAATGTTACTTTCCTGTTTTGGCAGGGGACCAGAAGTAAGGGGACAATGCGTGTCCACGTGCACACCAAGTTCTGTTTCCTGTGCGTGTTCACCTTCCTCTTCCATCAATGCAACCACTGCCATGGAGAAGAGCATGACCATCAGCACGGTGAACATCACCAC
>CAKAKQ010033411.1:0-10845 GCA_916700675.1 Helicolenus avius
CCCCCCCCCCCCCCCCCCCTTCCATCCAGCCGAGAGAATAGAAGGACTAAACAACATGACAGCTTCAGTTGTTTGTCGGTTGCATCAACACGGGTATCAGTGGCTTTGTTGTATCTGTATGGTGATGGGTGGTAAGCGGCCTACTTTATACTGAATACATTAACATGGGAAATGGTTTAATTTGTTGCCGTGTAAACCCCATGTTGTCACGTAGAGTCAGTTCATTTACATTGTCAAGATGTTAAAAATGTCAATAATACAGAAATTGACATGTGAGCTCAATTCAGCTGAATGGAATGAATCACTGCGTGTTGGTTTTATTGGTAGTTCTGTCATTTGAAGGGTGTTTTTGTTAAGTCTTCTTAAAATCTTGTCCAATAATCCCTTTCCATATATAATATCTAATTGAATGAATTATAATGTATAAACTGAAATGTCCATGAAACTAAGCAGTATTCACCATTCGACCGTATCACATGAAAGCAGGAACAACAAATGACTGAAGTTAATTAAGGCAGTCCCTGTTTTTATTTTTTTGTTCTTGTACCTCTGACAGAAATGTCTCTTTTCCAGGGATGGACTGATCTGACTTTTTCAGTCTCGATACCTGGGCTTTGGGTATCGGCCAATACCGAGTACGGATGTGATACCAGTGTTTAGTTAAAGAGCTGTATGCCTCACTGTGTGGAAGTGACTGGGATCATTCTTTATATGTGTAAGGCAGTCTAATGTCAGGTTTGACGTAAACATCGCTTTCTTAACTTTGTAAAACAAAATGTAACAAATAAATACATAGATATAAATGTATTTAATTGTTATTTATTATCAAAATAGTAAATGGTGCGCCAGCAACTTAGTAAAATCTAAAATCTTAGAAATTAACGAATTACAATTCAAGTGTAAACCACTGTAGTGCAGCAACACATTGGTCACAAACAGGAATTCAAATGACACTATCTAATGTGTGTAGTATATACAAATATAATTAAACTGAATAGATCGGTCACCAATACCCGATCCAGCTATTTGAGTCAGTATGGGGCCAATATCTGATCCGGTATCGGTGCATCCTTAGTTTTTCGGTTGGATCATTTTTAAAATCTAGTGTACTCTTGTTAGCTTTTCTCCAGTGAAACAGTACTCAGTTTTTAGGTAACTGAGGAAACTTGACTGTACTGCCAGCAAAAAGTGTTTCAGTATCGGTGCATCCCTACTCTTTTCATCTAAACATTCCATTAGAATCTGGCTCTGGCTCTGAAAATATTTCACGTAGAAGTAGGACATACTGTGCCTGAATCCTTGAATTCAAGATTTCAGTGACAGCAGTTTGTGTTCTCAGATGCTTTGTTTTTTTACCTCAGATATTTTAAGTTTGAAAACTTGGTTCTCTTCTCTTGCTTAGCTTTTCACGCTGACCGCATATTTTATAGAAATCTGAATGTGTGCAAATTGGGAGTGGTAGTTTGTCTTCAGGTCTACACAAGAATGATCAAAAAGCATATCTTCTTCTAGATTTCTGAGCAAGAATTGTACATCTGAACCTGAGGACATCCAGGGTTTTTCCTGGCCTTACATTGGATAGAGTATTAATCGTAAAGGTAACACCGCTGTTGTACAGTAACCTTTTTTTTGTAAAAATTCTCAACATCACTCATGACAGCAATGTAGATGCTGACAAATAGCAGTACACACCAAAGACCTCTAGATGGCAGTAGTGTCACACAAATTGTGAGTGCACTGCAGAGATCTGCTGATGATCTGTACTTTAACAAAGAGCTCACATTGTCTGTCATTAAAGTGTCAAGCGTTTCACCGCGCAAAGGGGAAATAATATTCTCAGAAAAATAGGTGATTGCGAATCTATACTTACCCAGTGAGCGCCATACTTTAAGTAGGCAAAAATGATCTCACTCAACTACCCGACTCATTGACCTATTCTGAATATGTCAGTCTCTGAACGTATAGCAATTCATAGTTACATACCAAGCCAATGGCTCATACATGCTATCGGGATGCATGTGGTTCTTCAGTTGAATTCCTAAAGGAAGTGCATTTGAAAGATTGTACTTGTGCTGTTAATGTTAAGCCATGTCCGCTAGTGATGATGCTATTTTGGCCATAATGTCAGTAATGATGGTTAAGCTTTTACTAGGTCTGTCCGTGTCCCCTCGCCCCCTAATTGGCTTCCTCTTTCACACCTTCTCCCCCGACCTGCCTCTTATTCCCTGTTCCTATATATATATATATATATCTCCTATCATCCCTCTTTTTCTCACTGTGAATTTTTTTGTCCTCTCTTTTCTTTCCCCAGTATAACCAACGAGGCAGGAGCTTCCATCTACAGTGTGAGTCCTGAGGCGGTTAAAGAGATGCCAGACATGGACCCCAACCTTCGGAGTGCAGGTACGCTAGCTATATCCATCACAATTTCCCGTAGCCCAGCGTGACCTATTCAAATCTTTTGTTTTGTCCAACCAGCAATTGAAAAATTAAAAAGATAATTAATTGATAATAATAAGAACAGTTTAGCCAAACAGCTGATTGACCAACTGTTTGAGCTGTACTTGTGAATTGCTCGTGCACCACAGTAGACATACCCAAATGTTTGGAATAGGGCTGTCAAAGTTAACGCGATAACGCATTAACGCAGATTTGTTTTAACGCCACTAATTTCTTTAACGCTGACAGCTGTGGGCTGCAGTTTGACATGTTATGATTTGAGCATATTGTTTTATGCTAAATGCAGTACCTGTGAGGGTTTCTGGACAATATCTGTCATTGTTTTGTGTTGTTAATTGATTTCAAATAATAAATACATACATACATTTGCATAAAGCAGCATATTTGCCCACTCCCATGTTGATAAGAAGATTAAATACTTGACAAATCTCCCTTTAAGGTACATTTTGAACAGATAAACAATGTGCAATTAATTTGCAACTACGAACAATCATGTGATTAATCTTGATTAAATATTCCAATCGATTGACAACCCTATTAGATATATTTTATGGTTGCACATATACGTGACAAACGTGTCTAGCTCAAATAAGAAAGGATCGAGAGAACATTAATCGGGATTGAATATTTTAATTGATTGACAGCCCTAGTTTGGAATCATTTTCAGTTTTAGCGAGTGTGGACCCAAATGTAACATTTAAGCTGAAGGACTGTCGGGGACACAGAAAGAAAGAGTCCACATAATATTTACGATTGTAATACGCACTATTCTACTATTGGATGTTTGGTCTAAGTAACAAAGGGAGGATAATACTAGTAAGTATAATGCATGATAGTTGAAAACTGTCTGTTTTCACATACTAAGAAGTTCTGTGTACAATGTGAGCAGTCATCTCAATTTCTGTCAGAAAACATTCCCAACAGAACGTGCACTATTGTCACGTTATGAGTGAATTTCTGGCATTGCTATTAGGTGCTCTTTTGTCTGTCCTGCTTTCCTCTGCGTCTCTCACTTGCCACCTCTCCCCTCACTCACTCCACATACTCCATCATTGAAAACACAGCAGAATAAGAAATAATCGCACCGAGTTTTGGAGAACAAATGTTTCCAGCAGACTTCCTCTATAAAAGCCATAAATCAAGAGAGGCTGGATTATTCCTCACTAGTTTCCTGTGGTCAGCAGCACTGGGAGCCACGCAGAGCCATATTTATACCCCTAATGAAAGCCATGAGAAATCTACAGACTTTAGATGGGTATGAAAAGAGGGGGGTGCTGAGCTGAGACACTACGGTTACAGAGTCGATTGTGGCGACAGCGTGTTTGTGTCTGTCTGTTTCACCTTCAGGGGGCATGTGTGTTTCTGCCTGCGTCTATATGAGTGGCCATATAACATAGTATATAGGGAATTGTGAGTTATAGGCACCTTCCATCTGTCCTCCCTGGTGTTGGGAGATCTAGGGACACCTAGTGGTGATAAGCAACATTTCAACCATCTGTTTTAGTGTTCAGCTCATTCCTGTGCTCCTCTCCGCTCTGATCTGAGACAGACAGAGTGGGAGATTAGTTAAGAGTGAGCACAAAGTGAGGTGGGTTGAGACTGAGAGTTCAGATCAGTGTCACTCTTTCATTGCCTGTTGCAGTGTGACAAGCAGTCCATGCTGCATCTCCTCACACTATTCTGATCTGACTCTTTTTAGCCTCATGCTCTGCAACAAAAACAGTGGTGCTGCACATCACATTCTTCCAGTTCTCCTGAGCGATATGTCGGTGCCTGAAGCTGGGCCTTCCTCTCTCTTTTCTTTCTTTATTGCTTCCCCTTTTTTTTTTTTTGGCTCATAAACTTTCAAAAAGTGCTGGAGAGTTATGCTGGACTGCATTTAGAAATCAGTTCTACGTGTGTATATATCAGGGCTGTCAATCGATTCAAATATTGAAACGCAATTAATCGCATGATTGTCCATAGTCAATTGTGATTAATCGCAAATTAAATGCAATTCATTTTTATCTGTTCAAATGTACCTTAAAGGGAGATTTGTGAAGTATTTAATACTCTTATCCCTCAGTAAGTGGGAGTGGGCAAGTATGCTTGCTTTATACACATATATGTATATATTTATTATTGTAAATCAATTAACAACACAAAACAATGACAGATATTGATCCAGAAACCCTCACAGGTACTACATTTAGAATAAAACATATGCTCAAATCATAACATGTCAAACTGCAGCCCAACAGACAACAACAGCTGTCAGTGTGTCAGTGTGCTGACTTGACTATGACTTGCCCCAAACTGCATGTGATTATCATAAAGTGGGCATGTCTGTAAAGGGGAGACTCGTGGGTACCCATAGAACCCATTTACATTCACTGATCTGGAGGTCAGAGGTCAAGGGACCCCTTTGAAAATGTCTGTGCCAGTTTTTGCTCTCCAAAATTTTGTATTAAAAGTATGCAGCGTATTTTAACCTCCATCACGACAGGCTAGTACGACATGGTTGGTACTGATGGATTCCTTCGTTTTTTTTGATATGATGCCAGTATCTTCACTCTAGCTTTAAAACTACCTAAAAATCACAAGTTGCGTTAAAGAAATCAGAGGTGTTAAAATGAATTTGCGTTAATGCGTTATTGTCGCGTTAACTTTGACAGCCCTAATATACACACACACACACACACACACACACACACACACACACACACACACACACACACACACACACACACACCACACAATAAGCTTGTGTTTATGTTAATATACTGTTACTGTGCACTGTCCAAATATTTGGATAAATTGTATTTTGATGATTTAGCAACATTATTCTTGGAAGATTTCAAGCCAATAAAGCCCCCTTGAATTGAATTGAATTGAATTGAATTGCGAGTGCGAGACAGAATAGATGGAAAGCGTATTGGAGAGTTTTGGTGGTGCGTTGCCCTGCAAGGCCAGGGATGAAACTCCATCCCTGTCTAAATATTATCTCAGGCAGCAGCCTCATACCGCAGCCAGAGGAGAGAGAGAGGAGAGGAGAGCCATTGATTCCAGACATACTCCCCTCTTTTACTTTTACATCCCATTCCTCTCTTTCTCTTTGTCTGTCCATTCCGCCTCAAAGATCTAAGTGCGACGTGCCCTCACGCAGCACACTGCATCGCTGACCACTGCAATTCAAACATACACATAATGGACACTAGTGGCGGCTGGCGACTCAACAGATTGGGGAGGACGGGAGGAAAAGCGACCCACGACGTCATGTTATTTTACACCAGTTGGATACTTATCTCTACTTTCTTTATTTATTAAACATGAGAACATAATTCACATTCAGTATAACAATAACAAAAGAGCCAGGGGTATGTCACACTAAACAAATATATAATATAAGGTATTTATTGTTTAATTTATATTTATGAATAAAAGATTAAAGAAAACAAATTTATTATAAGAAAATATTGTTTTGGTGTTTTTGAAAAAAAACAAACACGACATAATAATGTCTTTAAATATATGATCAACGACAAATCTGCAAAGGTCTTTATGTCTTTTTTTCAATTTCTGCATGTAGTGATTCACTTCCTTATCCTTATTCACTGCTTCTTCCAATAGCCTATATATCATTTACAAACCCATTCCAATATGCCATGATGACATATGAACATCTCTTTGAAACAGGGCAGTTATGGCTCTATTATTATTTTGGAGATGTGGTGAGAAACATATTCTTCCTACTGGGGAGTCAGCTGAGTTGGGCTTATCTCTACTTTCTTATTAAGCCGTAAAACAACGACTTACAAGATTTCTAATAAACAATCGCTGCAGTCTGCATGGGGATGAAGCATGTAAACATATGGGACCTTTAAAAAAAAAATGAAGGGCACTGTCATTTTGATGATTGGGCTACGTGTTTATTGGCATTGCCTAGCGTCTGCATTGGACAATTCTATGGCATGGTGTTTTAACATTTAATAGCTAAGCTTGACTATCTGGAATTAACATTAGCGATATCCACAATTGCATTTTGATTAGTCGTAATGACATTAGAGCAGAAAGGAATGCTGTCATATATAGCGGCAAAAAATACACAAATTGCAACTTCCACTGAACATTCACTTGATATTCTCAGAGCTAAACTAACTCTCTTCTCCTCCGCTGCTCACTTGTTTTCTCACACACTCGCTGTCGCTCTCTCTCTCTCTTGCTTCACCACTCACTTCCCACGTGCACATACACTCTTCACGCTGGCTCTGCTATTCTCCCACAACACTAGTTTTTGAAGTGCGTTTGTTGTTTTCTCAAATATACGATTGGCAATTTTGGAAATGAAAACACACATGACAAAGAAACTTCCCTTCTTTTACAGGGACATGAATGTGAATGCTATTTGGTTGTGTAATTCCCTCCCTCTCTCTGTGCCTGTGTGAGTCGGGGCTGATGTCATGTGTTATGGTGTGTGTGTGTGTGTGTGAGTAAGGTTGTTTGTAATTTTTCTCCTTGTCACTTGGCCCTGCCAGCACATTCATGGAAAACACATTTGGCCTCGTGTGCAGCAGCAGGCTGAGGCCTTACAGACTCCGTCGTTAAAAAGCAACCCTACTTTGGTTGATACCAACTGTGTGTGTGTGTGTGTGTGTGTGTGTGTGTGTTTATTTGTGCGCTACATTTGGCTGTGCACACCAGTGTGCACGGGCCTGGTTAAATGAGAGGTTTTTAAAGGTTCACGGCTCCAGCATCCATCAGGACGCTAAATGACAGGTGCAAAGACTCCATTTGAAAGCCAGCTTTAATTATTATTATGGGGTTGAAGGAATGATAATTAGGTTTGGCCTGCCCCCAGGCCAGCGGTGTAATATGCAGACAATTTGCATATTCAGTAATTATAAATAATATGGATTTGCATATTCAATAACTGTGATTCAGATAGCTCAGGAAAAACACAAACTATAGACTCTCATGAGACACAGAATCACATGTTTGTTTTCTGTGTGTGTGTGTCTGTCGACAGTGTCAATTGGAAGACGTGTCCAAGATCCACTGGCTGAGCTCGTGAAGATTGATCCTAAACACATAGGCATTGGAACGTACCAGGTAAGTGTGTTTTAGGGTTTGTTTTCCGTTGAGATGCTCCTTGTGGGTGAGAGCTTCTTGTCTCCAAGCAGTGAAACATCTGCTGTGAGTTAGACTGAAGCAAACGGCGTGCGTGCGTTTGTGTGTGTGTGTGTGTGTAAGCACATTAACAATAGACCACGGTTGAACACACGGTCTCCTGTAGTTTGTGGTAAAATGGCAAACACGCAAAGATGGTACATGTGTATTTTACATTTTTCTCTTTATTCTCTCTTTACTTATTCAACCATAATGGGCTCTTTAAGAGAGTCCTGACCAAAATGTGCAGCATCATTATTTTACATGAACCAACAACCAACAATCACAGAAGGAAGAAGAGTTCTCAACAACAACAATGCTTCTCAACATCAAGTGAACTAAAACATTTAACAACTGCATATTTCAATCCCTAAAACCCCGGGCCGGCTCTAGAATTTTAGGTGTGACTTTTGCATTTCAGGCAAAACAAGCAAAATTTGGACTCGAGGCATTAAAGGGAATGTGAGTGAGGGGTTAAAGAAGTGACAGAACGAATGAGTCAAAGTTAGAACAGGTTGAGAGAAGTGAGGCAAGTAGAAGGGAAGTAGATAAACGTGGCTGAGGCTTGTGTCAACAGATGATGCTACGGGTGACAGCTAATTGAATTAATGGAGATCAGGCATGATGTATGTTTGCCTGTGTGCCTGCTGCTCCTTGTCCATATGCACTCAAGTGTGTATGCAGATGAAATAACAGTTAGCTCAATGTTGATTTTGCTCATTACAAGTGCGTGTGTAGTTGTGTGAGAAAGGGAAGACATGCATTAGGTCAGTGTGCCTCCTATTTACGCCAGCTATTGATGCACTATTGTTCTCCATATATGGTAGGTTGTGGGGTAAAAAGGGTATGAGAGGATGGAAATTGGAACAAAACAAAAAGGACCGAGGAAGACGAAGGCAAATAAAATAAGGTCAAATTGGCAGCTATACGTGAGGCAACCAATAGTGAGTAATGCAGTGGTCACAGCATCCAGATGACACATCCAACAAATCGTATTTCTTATTTAAAAGCAGCGGGCTACCTCCGGGTCTGAGAAGTGAGGTCAATGCGGAAGTGCCTTTAACTTCTTTCTAACAGCCAGCAGGGGGCGACTCCTCTGGCTGCTGAAAGAAGTCTGATTGTCGAATTGTTACCCCTGTATCACGATACATATCATATCGGCAGATTCTTGCCAATACACAGCCATAAATGCAACACAACACACACACACACACCGACCACTGCCATCGGCGAATGCAATCTTATTTGCCGATAGGCCGATTGCAGTCGACGAGGCAAAAACCGGCAAATGTTCGTCCAATAAATCGATGCGTCAGCCACTTTAAATGAGACAAGAAAAAGGACAGCAGAGGGTGACAAATGTCAGAGGAAAAGGAGCGATGGGGAGATGTAGAAGGGTGAGGGGAGAAATGGAGACTTGAAAGAGAAAAAAGGAGGAGGTCATATTGTGCAAGTGCTTGTGCTTATGTTACGTATGTGTGTTGAGTGTGTTAGGTCACAGGCCCGTGTCTCTCATCACGTCCTGACGGGGCTCTCTGGGGTGCCTGGGGGTTCTGCACCTCCCGCTCTCAGATCATGTGACTAGGTCAACAAATGATAATATAACCGGGTAAATAAACTCTGGGTGCTGACAGATATGAGATGGGACATCACTTTGACCTGCGTTTCAGCTCACACACACACACACACACACACACACACACACACACACACTCACACACGCACACACTATCCTCCCCATCCCTTTTCTGAGTGTAAGGGTTAAGTATGTGCATGCATGTGTGTGTATCGGTGTGGATGTACTGTATATGTGGGAGGAACGAGTGTGAGAAAAGTGCACGCATGCATAGTTTTCTTGCAAGTTCTTTTGTGTGTGTGTGTGTGTGTGCGTGTGTGTGCATTTTGAGCTCTCTGAACGTTTATTGCCATTAGACCCGAAAAGCATAAGGGCAGATGTAACTCTAGACAGCTGGCACAGCATGCTCCCTCTTTCTCTCTCCCTCCGCTGACCCAGTGAGTGACAGCTCTGAGAGAAAGGAGGAAATGAGCTGAGGGCTAAAAAAGTGAGGCCCATTAAAATCAGATTGGACGTAACTATTGGTGTGGGAACACTGTTTTCACTACAGCACCTCTGGCAGACAGGTTTTTCTGGATACCGAGTTCGCCAGATACATGTCTGCTTGAACGGCAGTACTATTAGTGCTTTTTTTAAAAATATATATTTGTGGTTACCGACACACAATACATTTAAACAGCGTTTGCGATATTGTGTATATAGGGCATAACACATACATAGACAAACAGATTAGGAGTCTTTTGTCCTTTTCTAATTAGACACTTAGTGGGCGTGGCCTTTGGACAGCTCCTCCATCTGTCAATCAGCTCTTCATGTTGCCACGGTCTGTTGACAGCTGGGTAATCCCCAGGGCTGTGAAACTAACTGCTACTGGAAAATACACACACAGACACACACTGCTGTGTAAGAAAACATTACCCGCCAGCCGGATATTAAAGAAACTGTCACTCTTCTCCTCACCTCTTTCAACCGTCCTCCTTCTCTCACTCCATTTTTTCCATCTTTCTGACAGAGTTTCCTCGCTCTTGTCCCAATGACTCCCCTTCCTCGGCCTTCCTCTCATGCCGCATTTGCTTCTCTCTCTCAAGTGGTAGGACATGTATAGTGGACATACACTGTAAGCACTATAGAACATACAGCAGTATCAGATATAGCTGAGGGGAAAGTTCGGTGTGCTGCTTGTTGATACAATATCAGTCATCGTTTGAACCAGAGAATCCAAATGTGGTCAGGACATTAGCCCCGTTTCAACCGTAGGAGCTGTCCCCCCAAAACTAGGAACCTTTTGAGGAACTCATTGTGTTTCGACGGAAGGGACCAGGGTCTAATGCCAGGATCGGACTACACGATATCAGCCCGATTGTAGCCCGACACGGCCGTCGTAGGGGATCGGGAACGATAAATGAGTGTCTAGTGCGAAAATCGTTTGTTTAATCTCGTGTAGTGTGTCATAGTACACGACAATCTACGCCGCGTCTGGGACGCCTCACGACGTCCCGACAGAAAGTCTAGCATGTTTGATATTTTTTTTTTTGCCTTCCACAACGTGTTCCGTCATGGCCGTGAATTTGATCGGCTGAGCACAGACGCACACAGCTGTAAACGGAAGCACATGGCTACTTATTATGCAGAATGATGCCAGCGCAACTGTAGGAATTTCAATC
>CAKAKQ010033430.1:0-10594 GCA_916700675.1 Helicolenus avius
TTGTTCATGAAGTTGCCGAAGGCCAGCACCACCTCCAGGATCTGAGTCAGCCTCTTGCTCCGGACCACCTCCTTGGACGCGTTCAGGATGGCTGGAGGAAAATGGAAAGAGAGAGAGAGAGAGAGAGAGAGAGAAGCAGCTGGAGAGATCATATAGTTGGTGATTGATGTGTGTGCACTTTGTTTAATGCATCACTTAACCACTCTCTTAAAGCTGGGAACCTGAAGATTCATTTGAGATGCATCTGTGTGTCAAGTTGTTCTAGTCATAAATCAGAAATAAACATGAATGAATGAATGAATTATTTAAACTGAATTGTAAAAGTGTATAAGGGTTTAGAACATTATGATCGAAGTAAATGATGGTCATTCCCATGCTCTATTATGTCTCATAACTTGTTGCCTAAATTTTTGGGTTGATATCATTTGGTACACAGATTTGGTGCTAAATTTAACCATTTACCATTTACCATACCATTGATAAAAAATGATCAATAATCCCTCCAAAATACTACATTAAGATATCAAAACCTTGAGGAACACCATAGAAGAAGCCATGCTGTGATTTGGTATCAAAAGCTTTTAACATTTGGAGATTTCTGCATTTTTCGGCAATTGGATGGTGAGAACATCTGTTGTGTAAACTGATCAGAAACCCCCTTATTGTCAATGTACCTAGGAAAGCCATCCATCCTCTGAATGCTTTAGGTCTTTAGTTTGTGGCTGTAAAGTTTCATGAGACTGTGATTATGCTAGACGTCACCACAGGTCATTTTATACAGTGAGGACAAATTTCAAAAAATGGTCTCAATACAATGAAATGGCTTCTATGGGGACTAACATCATCACACATGAATACAGTTGGGCTCATTGGATCCACAAGAGTCTCAGCTCTTTTTTTCTTGGCGTTATTTAGCCTCTCTCCCGACGAGTTAGTATGACATGGTTGGTAACAATGGATTCCTTATGTTTTTTTAGTTTCACATGATATCTGTAGCTTCACTCTTGCCCTAAAACTGAACCTGCTTTCACCTCTGAAAGACAGTAGAGTCAGTCGGGATGGCGCGTCTCAGAGGGGTTAAGTTATATAATGATCTGGCCCTTTTCCATTCTGCTTCTCTACTCAGCAAACACATGCGAACTAAAAGTCTACCCAAAGGTTCTCATCCTTTCCTTCGTTTTCTAACATCCTTCACGATGATTGATCAATACTCCCCACAACAACTGGGCAGCTCAGTGGGGAAACCCATCAAGTGTCTCCATCCATCCATACAACAGCAGGGGAGAAGGGAATCTTCCAAACACAACCCCCGTGCTGTCCCGTTTCTTTTCCCCCTAGAGAACAGACTCGTCTGGCAAAGTGCAGGTGGTTCCCTCTCTCCGCAGAGGAAACCTCAGTGTGAATGTGAAAATCATTAACAGAATCCATATTGTTATTGTTACAGTTCTTTTTCTGCAGTGAGACAGCATGGGAACCAATCCTCTGGCTCGACTGACACTGTTCAGCTGGATGCATCGAGGTCTGGCGGCCCACTGCACTGTCTTATGAAATGCTTCTATTGAACATGCTGGGTGGTCCGGGGAAAATATAGTCTCATCTAGAGTATATACCAAAGAAACATGAATAATACAAGGGGATAAGGACTTTATGACGGGCATCGATGAACAGTGCGGTCTGGGAACATTTGGATCAAACAACAAAGATTCCGGAGTCTTGAATCAATACTCTAACCCCTGAAAATTCTGCCGGCGGGCCCAGCTGCTATTCTGTCTTTCAGAGAGTGATGCGTTTCAAGCTAGAGTGAAGATATATTAGCTTGTCGGGAAGAACACTAAATAACGCTCCAAAGTTACGCTAAATTTTGGCGAGAAAAAACTGGCATTTTCAAAGGGGTCCCTTGACCTCTGACCTCCAGATATGTGAATGGAAATGGGTTCTTGGGTACCCACGAGTCTCCCCTTTACAGACATTCCCACTTTATGATAGTCACATGCAGTTTGGGGCAAAAAACATGCTGTTTTTTAAATGCAGTATAAATGTGTTATTTTCGCTTTTTCTAAAATGTTTCCTTTGAATATTTCTGCATACTGGGGTCCCTAAACAGTCTTGGAATTACATGAATGGGGTATCACTGTAAAGCTGACACTCTTGTGGATCCAATGAGCCCAACTGTATCCATGTGTGATGATGTTAGTCCCCATAGGAGCCATTTCATTGTAGTGACCTCACTGTATAAAATGACCTGTGGTGACCTCTAGGATAATCACAGCCTCATGAAACTTTACAGCCACAAACTAAAGACCTAGAGCATTCAGAGGATGGATGGATCAGACTAGAGACCTAATGCATTCAGAGGGTGGATGGATCAGACTAGAGACCTAATGCATTCAGAGGGTGGATGGCTGAACTAGCTAGATTGACAATAAGGGGGTTTCTGGGCAGTTTCCAGAACAGAAGTGCTCACCATACAATCGCTGAAAAATACATTATGGCTTTTTCTATGGTGTTCCTCAAGGTCTTGGTGTCTTAATGTGGTATTTTGGAGGAATTATTGATCCTTTTTATCAATTCTCAAGTGGTAACAAATGGTTAAATTTAGCACCAAATCTGTGTAACAAATGGTATCACCCCAAAAATAGCATAATAGCGCATGGGAATGACCATCATATACTTATATACATATACATACAGTTTATATCATGTTACATATACTTCATGTTCTACGCTCTTATACACTTTCGCTATTTATTTTAATTGATTAATTAATTGATTAATTCATTTTAATTTCTTATTAATGACTAGAACAACTTGACACACAGATGCATTTCAAATAAATCTTCAGGTTCTCAGCTTAGAGATGATGTTCATCACTTTTATGTGACATCTACTGCTTACTTTTTATCTACCTCTGAACATCCAGACCTCTAACCCTCTAAAAAAAAGAAGGCAGAATCACAGGATTATTCCTCTGCTTGCACTTTGTGTCCAGTAATGTATGGGAGAAAAGACATTTTATTTAACTAGAATGGATGGACCGTGTGACAAACAAGCTACAGCGCAGCACACACAGGGCTAAAACTGTCAGTCAGCAATAATGCAATGCGCTCATCAGAGCCCAAAAAAGCATTTAGGGTGAAAGTAGCTCTGGCTCAAACGGACACTATGACAGCTCAGTCGTGACACACCCATGTGCGCACACAAGTCCACGGACCTCATTGGAAGCCCTTTCCCTCCGAGTCTTTGAAGTGAGCTGCAGTGTTTACGAGAGAGGCTCTCCCCTCTCAACATGGGCCAGCTTTCCAAAACAGCCTCCGTGGTAACCTGGAAGCTGGCTCCAAAGGAAAAACTACAGCGGGCCAATCTACAGTTGGCCACCCGCTCTCACCATGCACACATGTGCACACTTAACACAAAGAAGGGATTTCACACGTCACTGTGAAAAGCATCGGTCAAAGCGTCCAAAGCTGATGACATGTTTTCAGTGCGTGAAACTGTGTTTTGCTTCTAGGCGTGTAAGCGTGTACGATCATTTGAACGTGCCCCTAAAAGCGTGTTCTTCAAAATTGAATCTTCTGCTCCATTTGAGTTTAATAGTGTTTTGCGAGAAACAGTTTAAATCATGGCAGAAGTGCAATGTTTTAGGACCGTTCTGATTGGAGAAGGAGACAAATGTCTACCAACATTTCAGCCTTTTAACCTTAGAGACTCACATAGATGTCTTTTTTAGCTGCATCTCAAATTAATCTTCAGGTTCCCAGCTTTCAGATGATGTACATCACTTCTATGTGACAGCTACTGTTGACCTGCTATCTCCCCCTAAAGAACCCCTGTACGCCCTGAAAAAAGACAAAAACGGCTCTATTGTGAGTCTCAGAGGGTTAATAAGAAAAATATAGAATATTGCCAGTGTTATCCTTTAAAGGTCCCATATTGTAAAAAGTGGAATTTCATGTCTTTTATATTATAAAGCAGGTTTAAGTGCTATATAAATACTGTGAAAGTATCAAAACACTCAATCCATGGAGAAATACACAGCCCGTATTCAGAAACTGTGCGTTTGAAACAAGCTGTTAGGATTTCTGTCCATTTGTGATGTCATAAATCTACAATATTTAGACCATTTCACAGTTTGATATGTAAACATACTAAATGTGTCCCAGTTTATTTCCTGTTGCAGTGTATGTGAATGACATCAGCTGACAGGATGTAAACATGGACCTAAGCTGTTTCCTAGCAACGCAATTCCGTTGAAATGCACTAAAACGGAGTCTCAGACATAGGGTGAATATATATATTGTATATATAGGTATATTTAGACGGACAGTATGAGAAAAATAATGTGTTTCTTGTACATTAAAAGCATGTAAACATGTTCTAGTAGAAACCCAAAATACAAACATGAACCTGAAAATGAGCATATGTCCCCTTTAAATGACTAATCACTTGGAGTTAAGCTCTCTGCCTTCTAGTGCCTTCCAAGGTGTTTGTCCTTACCTTCAACCTTAGGCTTGGTTTCAGCTAGACGCTCTGCAAACTTCTTCTTAAAGAACAGAGCCTGCAGTCTCTGCTGGTAGTGGTCAATTCTGATGAAAGAGATAAAGGGAGGAGAAAAAAAGAGAAAGAAAGGGAAGTGAGTTACACTTGTGTCCAGGGGAGTGGAAGTTCAAAGCTAGAAGTCACCCAATCGTACAGAATTCCCTCTCTCTCTCAGTTTTCACAGGCCTTTTATCATCTAATAGGCTCCCATCTAGTCCGAGAGTTGACAAATGGGTATGATGATTAAAACCTCACTGAGGGAGGGGGTGGGAATTTCAAAGAGGGACCGTGCAGGGATATTAAATGACGAAAAAAGAAAGGAAATAACTAAATCCCAGATGTATTCCTGGGACCAAAGGAGATGTAGTGAAAAGGAAAGAAAGTGGACAGGCTGATATTTCACTGAAGGAAACAAAAAGGTTGAAATATCTTGAACAAATAGTGCAGATTCTGAGAAAGGATGGAATGCAGAAAAAAGGCGCTGATGTAAAAGACCCTCTGATTTGATGGGAGTCCTCAAAGGGCAGCCATGACTTCTTTTCTCAGCTAGATGATGAATCACCCTGAAGTTTTGAGACTTGTTCTTGATCCCAGCCTCCCCGTGCTGCTTCAGAAGCTCATTCTTTTTGAACGTGCTTTGCAATATTTTAGGATCTATTTGTGGCTGACTGGCTGATGTCTTGATTCTGCACAAAATCTGCATGTTGTTCACTTTGGAAATCTTCCATTTCAAAAGCTGGCCATGGACTGTCAGTCAGACACTACACGATGCAAACATATCACAACTGTTTTATCACCCGATTTGATTGTTATCAGGCCATTAAATAGTCGTCATCAGTCGCTATAAGTACCATAAATGTGGGTCAATAGGGGCCTACTACGCCTACTACGTCGTAAAAGGGAAAGTGAAACTTAAAAGCAACACCTTCTAAAACATTGTAAAACTGAATGAAACGTTACGTTTTGAACACAAACAAAAAGGCTACTTTAGGTTTAGGCAACAAAACAACTTCTTTAAGTTTAGGCAAAAAAAACCATTTATGCTTAGGCAACAAAACTAAAACTTCTTTAGGTTTAGGCAAAATAAAAAAAACTGTTAGGTTTAGCCAACAAAACTACAACTTCTTTAGGTTTAGGCATAGAAACAGTTAGGCTTAGGCAACAAAACTAAAACTTCTTTAGGTTTAGGCAAAAAAACTACAACTTCTTTAGGTTTAGGCAACAACACTACAACTAACTACAACGTCTTTAGGTTGCAGTTTTGTGTCCCATCCATTGTCTCCGACCTCCAACCCCTATGGAGTTTCACACAGTCTATACTACAGCGCCTGACTTCCGCTTATGCTCCAGTCATAATTACTACAGTCACTAGAGGTCACTGTCATATTCTTTTATAGCTTCTTTCGGTGATCTACCATTGAATAGATGATAAAACCTACTAGTGGGTGTAGTAGGCCTCTATTGACCCACATCTATGGGGCTTATAGCGACTGATAACGGCTATTTAATAACCTGACAATATAACAGAGACACTGACTTTTGTGTAACTGTCATCCATCACCATATCTCACTTTCTGACAAATTGAATGACATGAAAATGTATCAGCCCTGCAAATTGCTCATCTGTGCAATTCATTGCTTTGCAGATGGTTTGGCCGCACTGAAAAATGTAGTAGATAAGAGAAATCCGATACCTTAACACACCAATGTTGTTATCTGAAGCAGAGTGTTCCTGTGTACCTGCTCATTTCAAAGAGGAAGCGATCAGCCCGGGCCATCCGCTCCAGTTCATGTTTGTGCTCCTCCAAGAGATCAATATCGCTTTTCTCTGGGATGAACTTCAGCAGCTGCAAAGATGCAAGGACAATGTTAATCCAAGTGCTAATGCTGTTGTCTGTGGAGCAAACTTAAATTCATCAAAAGTTAGTATCTAACTTTTTTAGCTTTCTTTTCATGTTGATTACAGCGGCAACCATCTGGTTCTGAAAAGTGAAGCCAATGCTGAAGTGCCTTAAACTCGCATTCTTTCTAACAGCCAGCAGGGGGCGACTCCTCTGAATGCAAAAAGAAGTCTGATTGTATAGAAGTCTATGAGAAAATGAGCCTACTTATCAGTTGCTTTATTACCTCAGTAAACATTTCTAAACATGAGTTTATGGTTCAATCGCTAGTTTCAAGTCTTCTTTAATACAGCATGATGTTCATTTAGTAAATTATGGTCCCATTTAGAGTCAAATAG
This sequence comes from Helicolenus avius, assembly GCA_916700675.1. Classification (NCBI taxonomy): domain Eukaryota; kingdom Metazoa; phylum Chordata; class Actinopteri; order Perciformes; family Sebastidae; genus Helicolenus; species Helicolenus avius. The sequence goes on from CAKAKQ010033430.1 coordinate 6,776, forward strand.
ACCATAAAGCAGGGGATGCTTTAGGGCGGGGCTACGTTGTGATTGACAGGTCGCTACCGCAGCGTTGTCCGGTCTGGGAGTTGTCGGTGTTATCGTCTTACAACTTTAACCCTTTTACAGTGTGTTTTCAGTTCATGAAAGTTAATTATAACATTTTGGTTGCCTAAAAATGTCTTATTCAGTGTTTGGTTGTACTTAGCTCCACCCTCTCGTGTCACTTCTGATAGCAAAAAAACCAAGATGGTGACGGCCAAAAACCAAGATGGCGATGGCCAAAAACCAAGATGGTGATGGCTAAAATGCAAAATTGAGGCTTCAAAACCATAGTTCACAAACCAATGGATGACGTCACAGTGACAGTGACTATGTCCATTTCTTATATACAGTCCATGGTTGATTAGCTTTTATCACATTAGCGGCAATATTTGTTAATCTCTCTAAAACTTTATCAATACAAAATTACATACTGAAATAAAGTGAAAAATCCAGGCCCCCCGTTAAAGTCTCAGGTTGTTTACCTTCTGCTTCTTTGTCAGAAATAACTGAAATCTAAAATATAATATCACTTTGTCTGAGCCAAATGCTGAGTAGGCATAACCTCTTCGAAGAAACAATAGAATATCCATTTTCTTCGATCAAATCCAAACACGTTATTACCAAACCAACAACACTGCCGTCTTACATACAGTATATATAATACGTGATCATTCATCAACCTCACCTGCTCCAGCATATCTTTGGCTAGCTCTTCCCTCTCATCCATCTCTAGGATCGCCCTCTTGATCTCTTCATTGCTCATTTTTAACCTGCAAAAGGAAGAAAATTGTTCATAAGAAGTTGTTTTACTTTCATTCATTAAATGTAATCAAATGCCACATTACAAATACACAACACAGAAAACTGTAGTGGACTGACACTAATACCGGTCTGGACCAGTGTCAACCCCGGGAGCACTGCCAGCTGTTTTCAGTGCATCGGATCAGTGTTAAGTGTGCTGGCTTGTGATCAATAACAGCATTGTTAGTCTGTGCATCAAAGCCTTATTTGCCAACTGCTGACCCCATTTGGGTCTAGTTTGAACCCCCGGGTCATTTGCTATTGACACGAGAGTGAGTTCAGGGACCATGCTGCAGTTTTGTCCGACAGAGGGGTTTCAGGAAGCCTGTTTATTGATCTGTAAAGGGGATTCGAATTCTCTAAAGAGCTTTGGATCATTGTTGTTATAAGACACACAAATGGTAGCCATATTGTTGGGGGGGATTTTAAATGGTGACAATCGATTCTGGTTCAGGTATCGTAAAACCCTCGGGATGGGGGTCATTTTATGTGTCTTAACTTATTTCATATGTGGAGACTGATAGTACAGAGATACACCCTGGACAATGCTTTAACTCAGCTTGCTCTTACGTGGATGGTAATTCAATTACACTGACAGATGTCCTCGTGTGTCCATTAAAAACACATTTCCTGTACCAGACATAAGCAGCACCTGCCTCAAGCAGTGCCACACTGAGTTCTGGTACATGTTCACAGGGGCGTTTTTCATCGCTTCCCAGCATTGGACACAAAGCACAAGGCACGTGATAGGACGGACGCTTTCCCTCGTGGGCTGCTGCTCCCAGCTTTCTCCTCTTATATCATGAAAACAGTTCACCGAAATGTGATTCTGAAAATATTTTACGTGAGAAATAAGCCATCCAGCTGCTGAATCTGTCTTTATTTTGGATCGACAACGGTTAGTTTAAAAGTTTCTAGGGAGTTTCCAGAGGTGGCAAGTTGCGCCGGACGCCCCTGATATTCATAAAGTAGCCTAAACCTCAACTATATGCAAATTATGAGCGGCGAACGCTATGCCCCGTCTCTCAAATCGTGCGGCCACGCTACCACAATGCATTGCACGGCTGCTTAATTTTGTTAACGATGAAATATGTTCGTCAACGACCTTTTTTTTTCACGACTAAGATGAGACGATGACGGGACCGACGTCATTAAACGCTAACGGTGACGATATCAAACATGCAATATCGTTGACGAAAAAAGACGAGACTAAAATGTAGTTGAAAACATAAAAACATCACCAAAATCTCTCTTTATTTTTGTCACCTTCCACCTTCTCCTCTCATCTCTCTGTCACTCTCTCTCAATGTCAAACACACACACACAACGCCCTGCGGCGGCGGCGCTCAGTCCGTCTTTGTCCTTCTTGTCTCGCACCTCAATCGTGACAATTGTGCTACTATAATACATAAAGTTGACAGCTTATGGGTCGGGTCGGGTTCAGGTTCGGGTGGTTGTGTAACGCATACTTTAACATGTTGGGCGGATTGTCTCTCATAACGGACCGGGGGGTGAGACTGAAGTCGCAGTCAGCAGGACTCAAACTAATTATTATTCAACCTGTGTTTTTCATCAGATAATGATAAGATACAATTGTATGTGAAATACGTTTGACTAAAATGACAGAAATATTCAGTATAATCTGATGACTAAACAGGACTAACATTAAATAATTAAAAGAAAATAGCTGACAAAACTAAGAGAGAAAACATTTTGACTAAAATCTAATGACTTTTCGGCGACAAAAAACTGGACTAAAACGTTTTGAGTTGTCGTCGACTAAAACTAGACTAAAACTATAAAGGATAAAAATGACTAAAATGTGACTAAAACATTTTCATTTTAAGACTAAGACTAAATCTAAAACAGCTGCCAAAATTAACAGTGCACGACTGCTTACATAGACAATGAATGGGAAGCGTGGACATGTACCATTACAGCTCTAACCTCGGACCCAAAGGCTGCGATGTCACTTATTGAACAACAGCCCGAGCTCAGGGCATCTCTTCACAATCATAATCTAATCAACAGATAATAACCAGATGTTTACTGATGGGGACCCTTACTTTGAAAGAAGGATGACACAATTCTGTGCACGTCGACCGTCGATGACCGACAGCTCTTTGACCTTCCGCGTGCTGACGTATATGTCATCCATAGAGCCCGTCTCTTTCTGCAGAAAGACAAAGACAGACATCCAGATTAACTTTTGCGACATAGTTCCATTTATACGAGTGCTCATATGAAATGCAATAAATGAAACCTCCTCCTCCTCACATCTGTTTGACATCTTTATCTGGTTGAGAGTTGACATGACCCCTTCTAAGCATTTAACAACGCGTTAATTTGGAGCAGACAAGACATCAAAAAATCTCAAAGGAGTTGCGGTTAGATCGCTGCCACTATCAAGCACAGACTCCAGCCAAACACTTTAGCTGGCCTCAGGTCAAGTTCCCTGACCTGATTTGGCAGTCACTGACTGTGAATGCATCAGTTCTCAGAGGCCATAATACACGTCTCATTAAAAATTATAAACCCTGGACTGAATTGCGGAAGACGTATGAAAACATATTTAAAAAAAAAAAGGAACCAGCAAAAAACATAAAGCCGGTCCTGTGAGAGGAGATTTCATTTGGTGAGTCACCAGTGCAAACACAATGCCGGCAAGCCTATGAACGTCTCGGAGGAACAGGAAACACTGTTCGAAACTTGGTTCAGGCCAGTCAGATATTTTTGTAAGCTTCACACAAAATGTAGTGTTAAAAATTCCACAAGGAGAAAGAGAACACGTCAGAGCAAACCGGTCCAGGGCCGCATGTGAAACACATTCTATTTATGGTGCGAGCCAGTTTCCTGCTCGCCAGAACACGTCCTTTTTGAGGTTGCTGGCTATTACGTATGTAAAACAGATGCTGCTTGTAAAGAAAGTGTCGTTTTTCCACGCCTGCGTTGACCCTCGGTGCCTGGCAACGGGCTGAGGTT
>CAKAKQ010033440.1:0-11622 GCA_916700675.1 Helicolenus avius
CAGCAGTAGGAAGAAGCCGGCAGCTGGACCGGGCAGGTGGAGGTGTGTCTGTTGGTTAAATGAACAACACAAGTGGCTTAAAATAGACAAAAACTACCACAACTTGTTATCAGCGCTGGAGAGAAACAGGGATTCCACGGGGTCAGGGGTGGAAGACAGATTCAGGTCCTTTAGCAAAGTAAATGTACTAATACCACAAAGTATGCAAGTATTATCAGCAAAACTTACTGAAAGTATCAGAAGTCAAAGTATTGATTATGCAGTAAAATGCTCCGTGTCAGTGTTTTATTATTATGGTTTTATAATGATTCATATTACTGCTGCACTGATCTGTATGTTGCATTTATATTTTTATGGTTGTGCTAATTTTAGGTGTCATATTATGCAAAAAGCACACATGGCTTTTTAACATGTCTAGAGATCATATATGAGAGACCAGTTAGATGAGACAATTTCAAATGGCAAAAATGGTAATTTCAAGATTCCACCTTAACACGTGTCTAAAACCTCTACTGAAACCTCTACTAAAACCTCTACTAAAGCCTCTACTAAAGCCTCTACTGAAACCTCTACTAAAACCTCTACTAAAGCCTCTACTAAAGCCTCTACTGAAACCTCTACTAAAGCCTCTACTGAAATCTCTACTGAAACCTCTACTAAAACCTCTACTGAAGCCTCTACTGAAATCTCTACTGAAACCTCTACTGAAACCTCTACTAAAACCTCTACTAAAACCTCTACTGAAACCTCTACTGAAACCTCTACTGAAACCTCTACTAAAACCTCTACTGAAACCTCTACTAAAACCTCTACTGAAACCTCTACTGAAACCTCTACTGAAACCTCTACTAAAACCTCTACTAAAACCTCTACTGAAACCTCTACTGAAACCTCTACTGAAACCTCTACTAAAACCTCTACTGAAACCTCTACTAAAACCTCTACTGAAACCTCTACTAAAACCTCTCCAACTCTGCTGTGCTTCACTTTACTAGCATGAGTCTGTGAGCAGGTAATCTCCAGATGTTGTGATATGGTTGCTGGAGGTTTTGGAGGGATATTCACTCTAAAAGTGCAGTCTTGTTAGGCGGAAGTTAAATCTTTATATCGTGTTACATCTTCATTTAATCGGAGTAACTTGTGAACACAGTACATCTATACTGATGCCCCTCTGCAGGAATCTCACAAGTGTTACGTATTGGCCTGAGCCAGAGGCCTAGGGTTTGTAATGCAATAATACAGACTTGAAGTTAGAAATGGTTGATCCTCAATCGGCCGAGACAAAGGAGACGTAACAGTTGGCCTTCATCACCGCTAGTTGTCCGAGGTCGGGTTGGTGTGTTTGGACCTTAAAGAAAAGACTGTGATGATTCTGTTAGTTTTGGTTTTGTTTGTAGGTTCTTTTGTGTTTGCTCTCTCTCTCGGCTGACTCCTCCTTCGGCAGCAACGTGGCTCACCAGGTTTCCATCAGCTCATCAGCCTCTCCATAAAAGCCCGGTCTTCTCTCCACTATTCTGCCAGATAACTCCATCTCGTTCGGTAGTGCGCTGCCTGCGTTCTCTCTCAGTGTTTTTGTGTCTTGCTGTTTTCTAGTGTTGCCTGTGGTTCCTGTACTTACCTGTTTATTTTCCTGTGCTCAGGTAATCCTGCGTGCCTCACTGTTTCACCAGAAGTTCTTCCATGTGCTCAGCCCTCGGGTCCATTCTCTCCTCACCGGTGATTCCTCACCGAGTCGGCCAGCTTCCTGCCTCGTCTGCCTGCATTCTTTCTGGTTAGAAAATAAACCCTTTATTTTTACTTACCTGTGTCCGTCTCTGCTTCGGGGACAAGGACACCACAACAGATCTAATGTAGACTGTGAGTTTTAAAGATACCTTGTCATGTATATAAGGCACTAATCACTTAAACAGCAGACACACTATTCAGACCACAGAATGCATGGCTCCACATTTAGGTGTAAATCCATTCACATTATCACATCATATAAATGAAGTGGAGTCAGAGAATCTCCAAACCTGGATGAATAAAACTAAAACCCTCCACCTGCTTTTATGATGCATTGTGTTGGTTTAGTTGTTTCTGTTTTGCTGGTCTTTTTCAAGCACTTTGCAACCTTGTTAAGGAAAGTGCTACATAAATAAAGGCTATTATTATTATTACTGTTATTACCGTTATGGTTAGATACCACTAGAGTTTAGTGAAACAATGTTTAATTTCTGTTTTCTTATAAACAGTAAAACCCACTACAGGCTGTATTGTTGGGGTTCTGCAGTGAGCAGATGTTGTTGTATTGATCCACAGCTCAGCTCAGAGAACACAGGAGGTCAATGAGAGATGGCTGATGGGATGTGGAGGTGGAGATCATGGGACGAGGTTCTCCCTCACATCCTCTTGAAACATCTGTTCCCGCTTCAATCTGAAAGCCGGAGACGTGGAGGACATCAACAGAAGCGTGTGCTCTTCCTCTAATAGGTTAATTTGAAATACTCTTTGTTGACTGAACAGCTGGAATCACTCCAACTTTATCTGCTGGCTGATGTCGATCATCTGTGGTCTTACATAAATTATACATAATCACGATGTAGGATTGTGTCTTCAACAGGGGATCAGTGGGAGATGTTTTCACAATTTAAGTTGGCATTTAACAAGTGAAAGCCTTTTCCTGCTCATGTGAATGTGATGTTATGAATGTTCTTTATGACTCCGTCCACACAGAGGAAGATGAACAACAGATGTTAAGAGAGGACGAAGTGATGAATTAGAGACAACACACTGTAACTCAGAGCATTTAATACCGATTAAAGTCGCCAGTGAACATACTCTGAATGTGGAAGGAAACCGCAACACCCGGAGAACATGCAGAACTCTATCGACTGGGATCGTTTCAGACTCCAGTAAACGCTGTGGTACGTGACACTGGTCCATGCTATGTACTTGTCCCTATAGAAATATACATTAAAGGTAAACTTTAGAGTATTTTTCAACCTGGACCCTATTCTCACATGTTTTTGTGTCCAAGTGACCAACAGGGACGATACATTTTGAAACTGGTTCAGTATTGAGAGATGATGCTGTAACAAGCAGCCGTAAACGAGCTGTGAGGGCAGTGAGCAACGTCGATGTGACGTCACGTTCATCAGAAGTTCCTGTTTGTCCCACTGATGGCTCAGACTGTTATTAGAAGTGTCTTATGGGAAGAAAAGGAGAAGTCTCATCGGAGCCCAATCTGACCAATTTGATGCCCTTGGCAAGATTTTAGCCGGTGCACCTTGCATGCACCGAGGTGATGCTGCGGGCAACCCAGAAAATAGGGCCAATAATAAGCTACGTAGTTCTGTTGATGTGGGCTTCTGTTGTAATATTTCAAAATAACAGTACTAATAAAAAAACAGTATTTAGCCCATAGATGGATGGCGCCCTGAGCATTCGCCTACACCGCCTATACCACCTATATCACCTATACCGCCTATACCGCCTATACCGCCTATACCGCCTATACCGCCTATACCCTCTATACCCCCTATACCACCTATACCCCCTATACTGCCTATACCACCTATACCACCCCGGTTCTGAATCTCGTTGTGGAAACTGACTATCCGTATATATATCTAGATATATCTAGATATACTGTATATAGATAGATAGATAGATAGATAGATAGATAGATCTCATCCAGATAGATAGATAGATCTCATCCACAAACTACGCTCTTTGTACTCCAACACAACAAACTCTGCCCGGCTGCCACTCTCGTTTCCACCATGTTCCACTATTCCACCGCTGTCTTCCGGCAACACGTCGCCTCGCCAGAGTTCAAAACTTAATCTTTCTTTCTTTAGTGATTGACGACAGTATAAGCAGGATAATTCCCTTTGAGGTGTCCAGAATCAGGACTGAATGGACTTGGCTGCGTGTCGGACGGTTCTGGCCTCCCTGTTGTCCATTATTTCCTGATAACGGACACCTCGTCGGGCATCCCTTCCATATTCTGCCAATAGATCCCCTGAATGCTCCACACTGTTCCTTTAAGGTTAACCAACTGTTTGCGTCTTTGTGTGTACCTGTTTGGGTAGAAAAGGAAATAATAATCAATAATGAACATAAAAATGTATCTTAATCTTTGAGTAACTCTGAAAACGGATAGTTTGAAAGAGGATAAATTATTGATGTGGCTCAGTTTGACCTTGTACGATATTCAGTCCCAGTTAGAAGAGGGACTTATTATTCATGAGAGGAGACGCTGCACTCAATGAAAGCAGACCGTAAATTTGACCAGCAGCCGGTTGGTCAGTAAATCAAATGATCACCCCCCCCCACCAACCAGTCATGGGAATGGTACAGATTTGTATTTGATTTACTTTACAGCATCTACTGCATGCACCTCTGGTGCTAATAACTAACTGCTTTCTCTCACGTGACCCTTTCCCTTGACATTTATTTTACTTCCATCAGGAGGCAACCTTCTGCCTTTTCAGCCATGATCATTGTTAACACACCAGCTACCTGTACGATTGTTGGTTTCAACCTGGATCTTAGCTGGACGCCCAACCTCCTCTGTAGAAATCCAACCCCTCACATACCACCCCCTGGCCTCATGGCGTCACGCTATTGTCAGCATCAAAATCCCTCTTGTTCTTCAGGATTAGGCAACAAAACCACTCTAGTCAGGTTTAGGAAAGAACTACATGGTTGGTCTTAACCTACTACGTTAGCACAGGGAAAATGGTACTGAACGTTGTGAACACAGGACACGAACGAACAGCTGACTGTTACATGACGCACGGGACACGAAGTCTCCTGGATGAAAGCCCTGTGTTTGTTGGACCCCCCCGCCATTCAGGACCAGGTACCCATTTGGTAGGACAAGTGGACACAGGGGTCATTGGGACATCTCCAGGAGGAAGAAGATGGAGCAGTGAGAGAACCAGTATGAGAACCAGGCTAAAGGAGGGCTTATCGGGGCTCTAAGTGGTTTGAATCTGACCCTGATTAGTGGGAATCTGCTGGTTGGGATTACAGTCTCTGCTGCATCTACGATGACAAACAGACTACCAAACAGTGGTAGTGAGAAGGAGTGAGAGCAGATATACTGTACAGTATATATACTGTATATAGGAAATATATGGAGGAGCTGCACAGCAAGTCAAGGACAGCTCCGTATAATGACGTACAGGAAAACATAAGATTATAATGTATTATAAGAGCTGCTGCAGTGAACGGCCGGCGGTGTTACTGCTTGCAAGAGAACCGCTCATACAAACAACTTCACACTCGACACTGAGCTTCCTCAAGTCCTGAGCATCAGAAACACTGGTTAATACACTCTGGTTCAACACCGAGGGCAAGGTAAGCTGGTAAGCAACTGCCCCCAACTACAAGGGCCCCAAACGGCTACAGATTTATTATGATAATTATGTTATTATTCTAACTCACTGTATCTTGAAACAACTTCCAAAAGGCCCCAAAGCACTTCAAAGATATGCAGCTCAACTGATTACTCCCTATTGTGTACTTCTACTTCTACAACATTGTAGTAGTACATCTACCTGATAGTACATAATGTATTACAGTATAGTAGAATGGTGTAAACCACAGTATACTTACTAGTATAAACTAGCGTACAGTATATATATATATATATGTATAATACTGATACAGGGTGAGCTCCAGGCACAGAGTAAGAACATGTTATGTCCTCTTAATGAAAGTCTTCTTCATTCTCTACTAGCTACATGAAGAGATACTACCGGGGCCTCTGAATGAGCTCACTGGGTATTTAAAGATCCAGGAGCCATGGGTACATCATCACATAGTGTAGCGTGTACCAGCATGAAAGAGAAGGATGTATGAGTGTGTGTGAGAGATATCACAAGTCTCCATAGAGACATATCAGGTGAGAAGATGAGGAGAGAGAGAGAGAGAGAGAGAGATGGAGGCCATGCAGGGCAGAAAGATGTGAATAATAAGTAGAGCAGATCCAGGAATAATGAAGACACCAGAACATGCTCTCACACAGCAACCACAGCCTCCTCACGTTACTGGGACTAACTATAGACAATCAACTACCATGGGTAGAGCACATAGACACAGTTGTCAGGAAAATGGGAAATGGTATCTCCATGGCAGAAAAATGTCTTCCGTATGTTCCAGCACACATTCTGGGACAAGTAGTTCAGTCTTTAAGTTTAAGCCACCTGGACTGTTGCTCACCTGTGTGGTCTTCTGCACCGAAAAGCATACTGCGGAAACTACAAATTGACCAAAACAGAGCTGCAAGACTTGTGTCACACTGCCCCATGAGAACGAGCACAGACAGCATGCATCATAAACTGTCATGGTTACCAGTAGAGAAAAGACTCGCCTTCAGCACAGCGACGTTCTTTAGCCACAGCCTTTATTCTACTAAACCCGAGTTTTTATACAGTCAAATTACCACATGCAGAGACGTTCAGTCATTTCACTAGAACAGCAGGTGATGGCCAAATCATGTGACCTCACCCAAAATCGAATGCCTTAACAAAGACGGTAATTTACCATGCCATCACTCAGTGGAATATCTGCCCTCTTTACATCCATCAATCCTCCAACAACTCCTCATTCAAATATCATCTACGAATACATTCCTCATTCCAATACCATCTACGAATACAACTCCTCATTCAAATACCATCTACGAATACAACTCCCCATTCAAATACCATCTACGAATACAACTCCTCATTCAAATACCATCTACGAATACAACTCCTCATTCCAATACCATCTACGAATACAACTCCTCATTCAAATACCATCTACGAATACAACTCCCCATTCAAATACCATCTATGAATACAACTCCCCATTCAAATACCATCTACGAATACAACTCCTCATTCCAATACCATCTACGAATACAACTCCTCATTCAAATACCATCTACGAATACAACTCCCCATTCAAATACCATCTACGAATACAACTCCTCATTCAAATACCATCTACGAATACAACTCCCCATTCAAATACCATCTACGAATACAACTCCTCATTCCAATACCATCTACGAATACAACTCCTCATCCAAATACCATCTACGAATACAACTCCTCATTCCAATACCATCTACGAATACAACTCCTCATTCGAATACCATCTACGAATACAACTCCTCATTCCAATACCATCTACGAATACAACTCCTCATTCAAATACCATCTACGAATACAACTCCTCATTCCAATACCATCTACGAATACAACTCCTCATTCGAATACCATCTACGAATACAACTCCTCATTCCAATACCATCTACGAATACAACTCCTCATTCAAATACCATCTACGAATACAACTCCTCATTCCAATACCATCTACGAATACAACTCCTCATTCGAATACCATCTACGAATACAACTCCTCATTCCAATACCATCTACGAATACAACTCCTCATTCGAATACCATCTACGAATACAACTCCTCATTCCAATACCATCTACGAATACAACTCCTCATTCAAATACCATCTACGAATACAACTCCTCATTCCAATACCATCTACGAATACAACTCCTCATTCAAATACCATCTACGAATACAACTCCTCATTCCAATACCATCTACGAATACAACTCCTCATTCGAATACCATCTACGAATACAACTCCTCATTCCAATACCATCTACGAATACAACTCCTCATTCAAATACCATCTACGAATACAACTCCTCATTCCAATACCATCTACGAATACAACTCCTCATTCGAATACCATCTACGAATACAACTCCTCATTCCAATACCATCTACGAATACAACTCCTCATTCAAATACCATCTACGAATACAACTCCTCATTCCAATACCATCTACGAATACAACTCCTCATTCGAATACCATCTACGAATACAACTCCTCATTCCAATACCATCTACGAATACAACTCCTCATTCAAATACCATCTACGAATACAACTCCTCATTCCAATACCATCTACGAATACAACTCCTCATTCGAATACCATCTACGAATACAACTCCTCATTCCAATACCATCTACGAATACAACTCCTCATTCAAATACCATCTACGAATACAACTCCTCATTCCAATACCATCTACGAATACAACTCCTCATTCAAATACCATCTACGAATACAACTCCTCATTCCAATACCATCTACGAATACAACTCCTCATTCGAATACCATCTACGAATACAACTCCTCATTCCAATACCATCTACGAATACAACTCCTCATTCAAATACCATCTACGAATACAACTCCTCATTCCAATACCATCTACGAATACAACTCCTCATTCGAATACCATCTACGAATACAACTCCTCATTCCAATACCATCTACGAATACAACTCCTCATTCAAATACCATCTACGAATACAACTCCTCATTCCAATACCATCTACGAATACAACTCCTCATTCGAATACCATCTACGAATACAACTCCTCATTCCAATACCATCTACGAATACAACTCCTCATTCAAATACCATCTACGAATACAACTCCTCATTCCAATACCATCTACGAATACAACTCCTCATTCGAATACCATCTACGAATACAACTCCTCATCCAAATACCATCTACGAATACAACTCCTCATCCAAATACCATCTACGAATACAACTCCTCATTCAAATACCATCTACCACTACAGTGCTCAAACAGCTGATCCACAGGCCAGTGTTGGTCATGGATGGTTTTCTTTGTTCCTTTTTCCCGATGATGGGCCTTAAGGCTAAACAAAAATTGTGGAAGATTGTGTATGAATGTGAAATTTATATGTGAGATTTAAAAATGTTTGAAAAGTTGAGTGTTATTGGTGTAGCACAGAAGTGATGTTGTATATAATATGTATGTGATAAATTAATGTACATGATTTCGGACCCCAGGGAGACTAGCTGGTGCCATTGGTATCAGCTAGTGGGGATCCTTTTTAAATGAATAAATAAATCTCTGATGGCTTCTGATTAACAGGCACACCAAGGCATCACATTCACAGCTAACACATTAACTCCTTTATATGAAACACTCAGCAGACTATGAGCTCTGTGCATTGTGATAGTAACATGTAATAAAACCCTCCAGACACTCAAAGGCTGACACAGCACATAAAAGAGTTATTACTGTCTCCATAGTAGAACATCATCATAACTCAGCTGCTACCAGAACACGATGATGAGGAGATGGAGGATTTTCTACTGACTTTAATTCTCTCTCTCTCTCTCTCTCTCTCTCTCTCTCTGTCTGTCATCAAATGCCAACGCTTTGTCACAGCTGTCAGCGTTCGATACCGACTCTCTTCCGAGTTGGTGTGAGGTGCACCGGGCGTTGCATTAACTACAGTGTAAACCCGTCCACGTCAACAGTAAACGCTCAGAGAACGTTCAGTGGTGACGTAGTTTAGCGTTTAGTTGGGAGTGGAGGTGGACGGGTCCAACAAACAAAGGGCTTTCATCCAGCAGACCGCTGTTCGTGTCCCGTGTGTTAAGTTTCACTTTCACGTTACAATCAGCTGTTGGTTCGCGTCCCCTCGTTGCCTGATACTAAGCAAGTGTTTTAGTTTTATCCACATTAACATTAAGTATGTGTTTAAAGTGATGCCGAGGGGTCTGACAAAGAGTCTGTGTGTGACGAGTTCAGATGAGAACGTGTTGCAGAATCTCCCCCTGACTTAAACCCAGGACAAGAACTGCTAAATCAAGCGTTACCGGACCAAGCCAAGCACATCCAATTTAAATATGCAAATGTTATCGCAGGCAAGAGGACGCAGAAACAAAGTCGCAATGAGGGAGAATAATGTCATTCACTGTTTACTATTGTTTACTTGCATGATCGAGAAATCAAATTAGAAATGACGGAAAACAGGAACATCGTCCCTCGTCAAGAAGGATCAGAGATTAGTAGACGTTCAAATGTGAAGTGACATGCTGTGAAAAGGTTCATTTGTTCATATCAGATAGGAAACATCAGCAGTCTCAGGAGCTGCTAGAACACAACCCGCCAGCTTCATGTAAAGCAGGTCATTTCATGTGTCTGCTATGAAGACATGTGGAGTTAAAGGAAGCAGATCTGTCTGCGTTCCCCTCTGAAGTCAAGCAGAGACATGGACTAGTGTGCACGGCTCAGATATGAGCAACAGCACTGGTGTTAGAATGTAAATCTGTCAGAGGGCACGTTACATGGACGTGTTAAGCTCTCAGGAGCTTGTTTTGACCCCTTCCCCAATCAGGAACAAAGAGACTCAACGGTAATCCAGCGTTTCATATCAGTCAAAGCAAATCATCCCTGAAATGAGTTCATCCAGGCGGAGGCCACGACTGCAACCGGCCTTCAGACTCATCCCCTGCTCTCCATTGTCTTCCGCTTCATTGGCTCAAAGCCGGTAACCAGATTGAGGGAACAAAGCAGGGGGCACCATGCTTTTACCCCAAACAGTCCCCCCAAAACAGAGGACTTAACTGAGTTACTACACACAACATGAGGAGCCACACCAACAAACACACAACATCAGAGCATCAGAGCAACCTCTGAAAAACCACACTAACAAACACACAACATGAGAGCATCAGAGCAACCTCTGAGGAACCACACTAACAAACACACAACATCAGAGCAACCTCTGAGGAACCACACTAACAAACACACAACATCAGAGCAACCTTTGAGGAACCACACTAACAAACACACAACATCAGAGCAACCTCTGAGGAACCACACTAACAAACACACAACATGAGAGCAACCTCTAAGGAACCACACCAACAAACACACAACATGAGAGCAACCTCTGAGGAACCACACTAACAAACACACAACATGAGAGCATCAGAGCAACCTCTGAGGAACCACACTAACAAACACACAACATCAGAGCAACCTCTGAGGAACCACACTAACAAACACACAACATCAGAGCAACCTTTGAGGAACCACACTAACAAACACACAACATCAGAGCAACCTCTGAGGAACCACACCAACAAACACACAACATGAGAGCAACCTCTAAGGAACCACACCAACAAACACACAACATGAGAGCAACCTCTGAGGAACCACACCAACAAACACACAACATGAGAGCAACCTCTGAGGAACCACACCAACAAACACACAACATGAGAGCAACCTCTGAGGAACCACACCAACAAACACACAACATGAGAGCAACCTCTGAGGAACCACACCAACAAACACACAACATGAGAGCAACCTCTGAGGAACCACACTAACAAACACACAACATGAGAGCAACCTCTAAGGAACCACACTAACAAACACACAACATGAGAGCAACCTCTAAGGAACCACACTAACAAACACACAACATGAGAGCAGCCGGCAGTTATTGCTACTGCAGAATGAGTTAAAGGGGTAGTTTCTCTAAAGGGTGTTTCTCAGAGGGGTCGTATGAGCTACTGATCTATAGCAGGTGTGTTACTGACAGTAGATGACGGTCTGCGTCAGGAGCACCGACACCACAGCAAAGCAACACAGTGACAGACAGAGCAACACATTCTCACTCCCAACTCATCAGATCACCGCTCGGTCAGAGCCCCTCGGACCAGGACGGCGTGTCAGAATACGCTCGGTACATCTATAGTGAC
>CAKAKQ010033447.1:0-11262 GCA_916700675.1 Helicolenus avius
CATCAGCCTGTGCTGAGGCAGGAAAAGCCAACACTAAGATCAGATCTAAATCATGTTCATGGAGAGACCTTCGTCTGGCTAACATTACTGCCAAGCAGCTGAAATATAGAGTGATATTGTGCTTTTAGCTGACGTGTGTCTCCTCACTGTTTTGAGCGATGCTCGTTCAGGTATATTTAGAGCGAGCAAGCGCGAGCCCGACGCTGACTTTCGTTGATTTCGCGGCCACAGGTGTCGCTGTTAAGAAGCATTTCTGAAAGTTACAAATAGTCCCTTTAAAGGCAGAGTTGATAATCTTAAGAAACTAGCAAGAGTGCGTTCGATTTTTAAAATGATGCAACCCTAACACCCAGCCCGGTGTTGACAACTCTTTCCCAGTGAAAGTATCGAGCAGCACTATCTAAGGAAGTCCCTAAATCAAGAGGGAAAGTCCCTGACCGTCCTTCAGGACTTCCTCTAAAGCCACTCCCCAAAATTATCATCATGAACGTAAACAATGAACAAAGGCTGTTGTTACTCGCAGCTTGTGGAAAACTCCATCGACGATGAGTGCACACAGGTAGACAGACAGGTAGACAGACAGGTAGACAGACAGGTAGCTTAGGTTTATTACAGATAATGGATTTTTATTCTTTTTTTTTTGTCAGAGAATTTGATTTATTGATTGCTGTCGGGATGTAAAGAGAATTTCAATAAATGTCACAAAAAATGTATCTGAGGTAGATTACAAACTCTAGCTTTTTTCTACTGACAAGATAAGAATCTTTGAGGCTAGGTGAGATAAAGATCATCAGCTCAGCGACACCATCTATAACCTGGGAATTTACCTTCTTAAGGAAGTTTGTAATGTGGTGAGACGGAGGGAACGGCTGCACATAACAGCTAATTGGCTAATTTAAAACACAAAGGAAGGTGATACCCACGAGTGAAGTGCTTCTCTTGATAAAAAAAAAAAAAAACAATAAAATCACAAATTAAGTCTTTTGCAAAATATTTATTTAAAATCTACATATTTTTTATACACAGTTATAACAGTACACAGACTGAAATACAAACCCAAATATCAGAAAGTTGCATCCAAACTTCCCTCAAAACCTCTCAATAAAATAGTTTCCCTGTTTTTTCCTACAAATAAACTGCATTTCAACTGTTTTTATATAAATACCAAGGCACACTTTGTCCTCTCTAGAAAAGAGAAATCTAGAAATCTAATTTAAAAAAAAAAAAGACAGAACATTTGTTCATATTAACTGAGCTTTTGATGCTCAACCAGCCTCACCAGCACCTCAACTACTCCCAGACTGCGGTCGAAAAGTCAAAAAGTCACATCCTAACGTCTTTTCCTGACAACCTTTCCTTGACCTCTGTGGAAAACTTCATGAGGTCAAGGAAAGGTGAGAAGGAGAATTCAGAATCCAACTGCACTTTCACTATAAGCTCTGCAATTATGATGCAACGGCAGTGAATGTCAGTGACGTGGTGAAACTACAATAATCCGAAGATGGACTCCCTGTGTGTTCTTACATAGTTTATTCATGCAGGCTGTATAAACAGCTGCTTCAGTGGAGAAGGAGAGATACTGCAGGTCCTTCCTTCCTGCTGCTGCATAATATTATAAAGTAGTAATTTGACGTGTTATTTTAGAGGGGAAATAGAGCAAGTTTGTGTGAAAATGAGGAACGTGGAGCATCTTGTGTTATACTTTAGTTTAGGTTTCACAAATAACCAAATACTTAAACTTAAACTTACTTTTGTGGAGGAGGAATTACTTTTTTTTCTCGTTAAGTTATGATTTTATTCTCGTAATATTACGACTTGTTTTTTTTTATAAATAGTATGACTTTATTCTCATTAAATAACGACTTTTTTCCTCACAATATTAGGACTTTATTCTCAAAATCTCCGATTTTCTTTCCCTCAATGTGGCCCTAATACTCCGCCGTTATGTTTTACTGTTCATTTTTTAAACAAGAATAAGACATAGCCTATTTGTCATTATTGTTTTGTTTTTTACTTATTTGTTACATGTTCAAAATAAAGCTAAACTAAATGGTTGTCACTGTCCACTCATATTTATCAACATGAATCCAAATTTGTATATGACTATGAAAATATTATGCGAGATAAGCATATCGTTTGTTTTCATGAACGGCTGAACGGTGCGTCGCGTTAAAAGTTGCGGCCGCAAGGAATTGTGGGACGTCATTATCTCCTTTCCTTTGTTAAAGGATTGTCCAGTGTATCCTATGCTAAAGGAGATAATAAAGGAAGCACTGAAGCTCCTTTCCTTAACATTTAGAGAATTCAAACAGCTCTCATCACGGCTGCTTCTGAGATAATGACAGCCCGAGTCTCTGAACTCTCTCACACGTGCACGTCACTCTAGACATTTTGACATATTGACGTCTCACGTGTGAATACAAAGCCGTCACGTTAACAGATGCACGAGGCTGCGTGTTCTCAGACCCAGATTACACAGGATGTATGTGTTCAAAAACACTTTGGTATGAAACACGATATTTACTTCCACCAAAGGAGGTTTTGTTTTTGGCTCCAATAGTTAGCAGAATGTTTTAAAGTGGTTGGTTCTTGGTGTGGCTCCAGGAGAAAACCACACCGTTGTGTGATGGGAACATTTTTAACATTTCTTTATGAAATGCTGCACTCGACATGGATGTGAATAAATCTGGGGCATGTATCTGGTGATTGTGTTTCACCGCTCTACGGTAAAGTGCAGAGACCCATCAGGTACATAGAGTACATACTGTACAGGCGAGCCTTTGATTACTTGAATGCTTTCCAGTGAAAGGTGTTTCCTGGTTCCCGGTAGAGGTTTGCAGTGTGGGAACGCACTCAACAACAATCCTCTACAGAAACTCACTCACATTCCACACGCGCAGGAACAAAAGTCCCGCAGCGAATTGTAAAGATATGACTTTATTCTTCTGATATTACGACTTTTTTTCTCGTACTATTATGACTTTATGACTCCGTAGCACATTGACACTTTGGCCCTCACTGCATTAGACTTATAAACTATATATTTAGACTATAAACTGTGTTACCTTCATCACAATGCTCAAATGTTTTGCGGCTCCAGACAGATTTTTTTTTTTGCCTAAAATGGCTCTTTTAATAGTAAAGGTTGCCGACCCCTGGTCTGTTCTGTACACACAACATCTGTTGCACATCTGTCTGTCCTGAGAGAGAGGAATACTACTCTGTTGCTCTTCCTGAGGTTTCTTACATTTTTTCACAAATACAATTTTTTTTTGGGGGGAGGGGAGTTTTTCCTTTTCCAAATTGAGCAAAAGCTCCCTAAGGCAAATTTGTGATATTGGGCTTTATAAATATAACCTTGCATGGCAGCTGGATTCAGTTTATACCGTTCAGTTTTATTCTACAGTTCATTTTTAGGGATGTTCAAAATTTCGAAATCTACAGAAACCACCACCGAGCTGTGGTTTAGTAGCTTATCTGACCTCCTGACGTTACTCTATTTGTAAACAGCACAATACTGTTTTAGACTACAGCCTAATTATACATATTTTACGTACTGTATTTTAGCGTATTTGAATTATACACAGTACAGAAATTAGGAAAGTGTTTGAATCATCTGTACTGTATTTTTGAAACAGTCAATAAAATTCAGTAAATAGCGAAGCCGTTTGTTTCATTACTTTATATTCATGTAATAAATAACACAAATGTTGATAATTGTTATCTGCATGAGAATTAAAGTTATAATAATCATCCACTTATAGTGATCAATTTGACCCAGACGGACGTGATCACGTGATTCTTTGTAAACATGAAGGTTACTCTCATTTTACAGCAGCGGTATACAAACATACTGTACAAACATTCTTTGCTAACCCACATACCACAGTGTGATGAGACAACATACTTGGATTTTGATGGTTAGGCAACTGCAATAAAACACCTACATTTCAAAGAATAAAACCTCCTGATTTTTAGTGGTTTAACCGATACATTAAGCCTGGACCCCCAAACTGTGGTGAATATTTTCATATATTTTTCACCCCATATTTATTCCCAGAGTGTAAATATTCATGGCAGTGACACTGAAGGAGTATTCCTGTGTTTATAGTGTATCGTTAGTACGGCTGGGATGATTAACCTATCTCCCGATTCGATACTATCACGATACTTAGGTGCCGATTCGATATGTATTGCGATACGATATTGTGATTTATTGTAATTTTTGTTTACTTTTTTAACACTAGACCATGAGAAAAAGTTGAATCATACACTTCTAGGGACTTTTACTTTGGAAAATATCTAAATTAATACATTAAAATGTTTGATTTTCAGCATGTATGTAGTCAGAGAAGTTAAATATATTAGTCATTGTCAGGAATTATTTATAAAATTGTTTCCAGCAACCCACAAAAATCAAAGAATAAAGACATTTCCCTCACAAATTAGTGGTATTTTCTATTTCATTTATAAGGGACATATAATGTTTTATACTTCTGGTAAATATAATCTATATAATTTATATATTTGTATGTACAGTTCCCTTTGTTAACACCTTATTTTGAAAACCGGACGTAGTCACACGTGTATACTTCCTCTAACTTCTCCAAGTCTGTCTCTAGCTCTCCCGTCAGCTCCGTTCTCTTTATACATCCATGATCAGCTCCATCGGGGCCGTTTGAATGCATTTAACATAAATGTCAGTATATGGGTGCTCTACAGTCGTAGCGTCGGCCCATTTGACCACGGAGATGAGAGCAACAGCTGGCTCGACCGCTTGTTACCGCGATACGATAACGTTTCCTGTCCGTGACAGAGTTAGCGTGCAGCTTTAGCCGTGATGTCTAGCTCTGCTTTTCCTGTCAATGTGTGAAACCCAAAGTGTTTCCATCCTTTACTGGATGTGTAGTGTTTACCACGTTGGATTTAACATGTGAGGCTGCAGGTCGTATCCACACTGACCCTCTGCCGTTTTCTACTTTCTGCGGTTTGTTTTGGTTGACGGATACGGAACAGATATGACGTCACATTACTCAGACTACAACAATAAAAGCGGTACCTTCCTTCTACCTCCACATAGACTCAAATGAAGCAAATATATCGATTCTGGCATTAAAAAAATCTATATAATATTTTTCCCCACCCCTAATCGTTAGTTCTTTGGAGAACCAAACCTATGTAACAGTTAACACTTAATATATTTGGTAATATTTTGGCACACTTCATACTGAAGTCACTCTAGTGAAACTCATGTTTTTTGGACGTTGGTGCCACAACTTGGCAAACAAAAAAATTAAGTAGTAACACTTGGAAATTTGGATTTACTTTCTTTATGTTTCCATATTTAAAATTGAGCTTTTTGTATTCACAGTTTGATTAATTTCGTGTGCACTTATTTCAAAGATACTAATACATACTGAATAGTATTTCAGTATAGAATTGGCTGTGTGCCAACTTGTGGTTTTTAGAGCCACCCACTCATGTGACACATGACGTCCGCCTCCACAGTGCCTCTGCCACTGAAAAACAGTGTAGTAGTAATTAATTATATATTACAATAATCCAAAATTAAAATATACTAGTAGTAGAAAATAGACTAATTTAGGAACTTGACTGGTTGTAGGTGCTGGTGCTGAGTGTGTGTGAGTGTGTGTCACCAGTCTAGGTGTAAGTGTGGGTGTTGGTGTAGTTGACATAGTAATTCCTCTTCTGTTGGCTCCTGGATCTGCTCTCTGCAGAGAAAGAGGGGAAAGTCATGCACAAAGAGTCAGCTGTGATTTCTGAGTTATACGACTTACAACCGAACAGCAGCGTCATCCTACCTGAACATGAGCTGAACAGATGTTTCATATCGGATCCTCTCCACATCTGTAACAGAGCAGCTGTGACTACGGTCCCACCGGTAGATGAAGTTCTGTTAGAAGACAAAGAGACAAAGAGTATTTAATATGTAGTTTATATTAAAAGATAAGGCTGGCATTATTCCACATCTTTCTTCAACAAGTCACGTAAACCAACAATCTCTTTCCGAGGTCCCTCCCTTGGCACTGAAGGTGTGCGTCTTTTCAAGGTAACCTGACGCACCAGATGATTTGTTTACACAGAACTACTGAGAAGACGTGACTGGAAACTGCTTGGAAAAGGGCAGGCACTTTCAAAAGATACTTGGCAGACGAATACGCATACTTGGATTAGACGAACCATCAACCATTCAACCATTGTTTAAATAACGATTGCTTAAGCCACACCCGTAGCTGTCATTCCTCACAGGATGCTGATTGGTTTGGTTACTGGCTGACGCATCACAGACGCATCATTTGAAGCCTGACAAGATGGATTATAATAATAGTGATGTTGTGATTGTCACGTGATCTCATGACAATAATCTAGCTGCCGTGCAATGTAAGGAAAACGGAGGGGCTGTGTTTAAATTGTAATCAGATGTTTTAACTGTTTGTCGGGGGACCGCTCATTATTTTAAAACCACAATAGTTCCAAAAATCTTGTATAAGACAGAAAGACCATAGTCCTGACTATCCGTTATCCCGAAAACAAAAAGCCCACTGCTCTGAAAATTGGAGCCGTACAACTTTCTAGACTCTGTAAACATATTGTTCAATTTAACAGATAACGTATAAATCATACTGTAAATCATAACGTATGACTTTGTATGGCTTTGTATGATAAAGAAAGATTTTTTATTTTTTATTTTGAGAAGAGTATCAAATACTTGACAAATCTCCCTTTAAGGTACATTATGAACAGATAAAAAACGTGTGATTAATCATGATTAACTATGGACAGTCATACATTAAGTATTTGAATCGATTGAGAATGACGTTATCCGTCCGTGTGAACTGACCTCTAAGATGAGCGCCACAAACAAGTTGACCCACATGACGGAGGAGGTGAGCCACCAACACACAAAGTAGATCCTCGACCAACTGGGGAAAAATAACAACGTCATCATCAGTCATCATCATCAGCTGCATCAGCTGCTGCTATGCATGTCAGATATAAAACATGTTCTTACTCAGTGGTGTATCTGCTGTATGCATCCATGAAGGCCTGCCAGTTGTTGACTATCATGACATCATACAGCAAAATGATGGATGCCTGAGAGAGAGAGAGAGAGAGAGAGAGAGAGAGGGAGGGAAAGATACTCTTCTTTTACTCTTCTACACTTCTGATACATAGAAGATACATAGCAACGTTCTGCTATAAAGAAATAACAGACCGTCGAACGCAGCGATTGACCAATCAGAATCGAGTATTCAACAGAGCCGTGGAATATAACACAATAAACATACTGTATATCAATCAAAAACATGCACTTCAATCCCAGATTTGATCCTTTCACTGTACATTAGAAGACAATGAATGACTGTTGTTGTTACTCACAGCGAAGTCATCAAAGTTATTAGGCCAGTACTCCAGCTGCTCGTAGGTACCACACGCCATGCTGAAGTTAGTGGTGATGTTCTCCATGGAGGAGTTGGACACACTGAAACACACACACACAATCAAGGAGGTGTTGAGTTGTGTACTTACATTATCCCAAATGTTTACAACAGTTTTCAAACCCAGAGAAATCTTAATTTTAATCAAGCTAACGGTCCGTTTCATTTGGTCGCCTGTCAGTGGTGTCATATACTATCTGTGCATGTCAGCGTTATGGTTGTCTGCCTGAAGCTTTGAGCCTCGTTCTGTTTTTGTCTCCATCATGTGTTCTTACTGCGGATGACTTCATACCTCATGTCTGGAGGAGGTTTAATGGCTCCCTCAAACAGCCAGATCCCAACGACAGCAAACACATAGTACACCACCTGCACAGAGAGCAAGACGAAGACGTGAAGTGTTTGAAAAAAGGTTTTATGAGCCAAAGGCGATGATCTCATGTCATGATTCAGCCTCTTCAAAAGCATGAAGATGAACGAAATAGAAGATACAAGGTTTTCACACAACACTAGTAGTGTAAATATTATAATATATTAGTATTTATTTTTCTACTTAGGTTTCATTGGTCAAATAAATAATTAGAAAATGTGTCTGTGATGTGACTCCATCGATAGAAAAGATACTATTTTATATCATATTTGTAAAGGTAACAGTAAGTGTAGATCAGCTGGTTGATTTAAAGGAGCAGTGTGTACAATTTAGTGACATCTAGTGGTGAGGTTGCAGATTGCAACCAACTGAATAGCGTGTCAGAGAACTACGATGGCCTTCAGGTAAAAACTAGGGCTGTCAGATAATAACGCGTTAACGCAAATTTGTTTTAACGCCACTAATTTCTTTAACGCATTAATGCAACCTGCAATTTTTAGGTTGTAGCGGGCTCAGTTTTAAAGATAGAGTGAAGATACTGGTATCATATGAAACTAGAAAACCTAATGAATCGGTGCCAACCATGTCATACTAGGTCGGCGCGAAGGAGGCTAAATAACGCTCTAAACTTACGCTACATTTTGGCGAGGAAAAACTGGCGTGGCCATTTTCAAAGGGGTCCCTTGACCTCTGACCTCCAGATGTGTGAATGTAAATGGGTTCTATGGGTACCCACGAGTCTCCCCTTTACAGACATGCCCACTTTATGATAATCACATGCAGTTTGGGGAAAGTCATAGTCAAGTCAGCACACTGACACACTGACAGCTGTTGTTGCCTGTTGGGCTGCAGTTTGCCATGTTATGATTTGAGCATATTGTTTTTTGCTAAATGCAGTACCTGTGAGGGTTTCTGGACAATATCTGTCATTGTTTTGTGTTGTTAACTGATGTCCAATAATAAATATAAACATACATTTGCACAAAGCAGCATATTTGCCCACTCCCATGTGGATAAGAGTATTTAATAAAAAAATACAAATCTCCCTTTAAGGTACATTTTGAACAGATACAAAATGTGTGATTAATTGCTATTAAATTAATTGATTGACAACCCTAGTAATAACGTGAAAGGCCCTATCTAGAGCCAGTGTTTGGTTTGTCCGTTCTGGGCTCTGAGGACTCTCTGAAGAGGACCCTATGTAGATATGAAGGGCTCATTCTAAGCTAATGAAAACACAACAACTCTTATTTTCAGGTGATTAAACACTAAAGAAAGTTATGAATATTTCATTTCTACCACTAGATCCCCCGAAATCCTTCACACTGGACTAGTAATGTAGTGTTTGCTGACTCACCAGCAGTATCCCCGCAAAGGCTCGGAGGTTCTTCACCAGGTCCAACAGCGTACTCGCGACCAAAGCCATGAGCTGGACAACAAGATGTAACGTATTAAACGCAGAAAGGGACATAAAGACAGACACAGGAATGTATTCTTTATGAGGCTGCAGCGTCTGTGTGTACCGGTTATCATGGCTTTATCGTACCTTGATATCAGGGATGATGCGCAGGAAGCGGAACACAATGAGCATGTTGATCAGACGAACCATCTCCCACAGAGACACTGCACCATGGGACGGGTTCCTGTTGTGACACACACACACACACACACACACACACACACACACACACACACACACACACACACACACACGTGAGACAATTGGCAAATAATGTAACACAACTTACTTACTCTAAAATGATTGGCGGACAATACAACCTACCAATGAGAATAAGGAAGCCTGTAGGTGATGTATATAGTGATCTGTAGGATCTGATAGAGAGAAAAACACATAAGATCAGTGATGAATATCAAAAGTGGTAAATATAGCAACAAATCAAATGCTCATCATGAAACATTTTACTTCATTAAACATGAAATAACTGATCTTTTTGGCCATTAGGGGGCAGCAGAAACAAGTAATGAACACACAACGTTGACACATGTACAGTATGGTGACTAAGGCTGTCTATAGATTAAAATATTTAATCGCTATTGATCACAAATTAATCACACATTTTTTAACTTGTCAAAATGTACCTTAAAGGGAGAAGTATTTAATCCTCTTATCAATATGAGAGTGGACAAATATGCTGCTTCATGCAAATATATGTATATATTTATTATCGTAAATCAATTAACAACACAAAACAATGACAGATATTGATCCAGAAACCCTCACAGGTACTGCATTTAGCATAAAAAATATGCACAAATCATAACATGGCAAACTGCAGCCCAACAGGCAACAACAGCTGTCAGTGTGTCAGTGTGCTGACTTGACTATGACTTGCCCAAGGTCCCGAGGTCAGAGGTCAAGGGACAGTTTTTCCTCGACAAACTTTTGCGTAATTTTGGAGCTTTAATTAACCTCCTAACCCAACAAGCTAGTATGACATGGTTGGTACCAATGAATTCTTTAGGTTTTCTAGTTTCATATGATGTCAGTATCTACACTGTAGCTTTAAAACTGAACCCGCTACAACTGCAAGTTGCATTCATCCCGCAACGACTTCTGAATAGCGGCCAGGCCTGCTAAATGAGATATAACATGTTGATCAGTGAGCTTTAGCGATGCTTTGGCAGAGCCAGGCAAGCTGTCCCCTAAAATGATGAACTATTCCTTTAATAATCAGGGTGAACACATAGAAACACAGTTGTAACTCGATGACAATGCTACACTTCTAAATTACTGCTGTAGGATGGTCTAACTGCATTTAAACTTCTGTATTTTCTTCATACTGAAGATGAAGTCTAAATCCTGTCCGCACCTTCGAGCCACAACAGATCAACACTATACAAAATATTAAAGGTGTGTGCTGCTCGCAATAATATCATGTGTGGCGTGTAATGTAAATCTGCTCCTTAGTGTCATCGTTTCCCATTTGAATAATGCAGATGTGCTAAAGTAAATATGACAGTAGTAAGAGTGAGCGGGTCGAGCAGGTTTACCAGGAGCAGGATGGTGAGGAAGCCGTCAAAGATGTTGTTCCTGTAGGACAGGTAGCCTTTCCAGCCGAACGCAAAGATCTTCACGCACATTTCAAACAGGTAGTATAGGATGAAGCACAGGTTGATGATCTGACAGTTGGAACAGTAGAAGAGGGAAGAGGGTTATGTTCACAAATTCAACCAGGCTGCAATGTTCATTTTATTTATACCCGAAAACCATTAAATGAAACAACAACAACCTACTGATGATTTTTATATTTCTAAAGACTTAGTTTGTCTAAACAGGAAGTTTAAAGTGGTGAAAATCTGTAATATTAGTATTATTATGTTGATGTTATATTATATTACATAATTATATTAGAAGTTAAATCCTTAATTATATAAATAATGATGTAATTAATCCTTAATTGTCACCATAAATAA